>JAHWFP010022376.1:19817-33235 GCA_023313725.1 Lithobius niger | reverse complement strand
AAAAATGGAAAATCAACAACGCCGCCAACAACAACGCCAACAACGCAGACCCCCCACGCCATCGAGATCAGTGGTCGCGGGCGCCGAACTCAAGAGGCTCCATAAATCAAGCACTACGATGTGAGACAGCCAACGAACGACAACAAGAAAAGCCTGAAGAAGAAAGACGTCGTGAAAATTTAAAATTGTCTTTCGAAAATTAGCACATCACGAACAAACGGGTGATGAACTTTGAAAAAGAGTATTTTTTCCGTCAATCATGGCAAGTAAATTTCAAAGTAAAACTCCACACAGTTGTTTCAACAGAATCATCAGGGCCGTAGCGAGAGGGGGGCAAGAGGGGGCAAGCTGCCCCCCCAACTTTTGCCAAGTCGGCAAGTCGGCAAAATTTAATCACGTGTCGGTCAGAGAAATTACACCGCCAAAGTTAGCCTTTCTTACAAATTTTCTCTATAGATTTTGTGTACAATTTTTAAAATGGTACTAAATATTTCCGACAATCCGACTATTATTTAGCATATTAACCGACTGTCCGACTAACTTATGGCTAAACGTGGGGGTGACCTTATCTGAGAAAGCATGGTTTGCTCTAGCTTAATCCCTTTAACTCTCCCTTCGTATTTCGGTTTCCTTAAGTTGACCTGACTGCATATTAAGGCAGTGAGAAATCGGGAATTCGTTGCTTTTCAATAAAATATTTCCTCCGGCTGAGAGAGGAAATAATTCTGGAAAATCTCTCTGTGTCTCTGTCTGTCTCCCCCCCCCCCCCCCGATCAACCTGTTGCAAACCAACAACAGTCAGTAAGTCACTTTGTTCTCATTTACACGACCGTCAAAATGAGTGTACGGGCAATCTTGGTACGGGTAGTAGTTTTGGCGGCAGAACGGTCCAAGTCGGACAAACTGATGCTCTGTCAAACCCCTTCGAGTTGGATGGAGCAGAAAAAAGGTGAGGTAGTCAAAAATGTTTTCAACCTAAACCGTTGGATACAAGTTATAATTTATCCTAATTATAGCCGAATCAGTTAGTTTAACAGCCAACCGAGCAATTAGGTATTGGATATAAAAAAAAAATACGAGGCGAACACTAACAGCTACCCTAGAATTAAAAAACTTTTGACCACCAAAAAATCCATAAAACATTTGCCGACTCTAGCTAAATAAAAAATGTTTGAACGTTTTAAGATTGTTTGTTGAATACTGCAAAATAAGGGTTCTACAGTTTGCTCACGTCACATACGGAGAACCATCTAAACGATAGGCTTGGTTAAAATACCGAATTTATATTCATAGCTCTACATTTCTGCTAAAAGAAGCAGCTTTCATGGAATGCCGACTTACAGTAAATTATTCTTTTGAGTTATATCGTTATATTCGAAAACAGTAAAATTTCTTCTCTGCGTGCTGTTAAGTTGAAAATGGTCGTAATAATATAAAGGTTGGAATGAACAAAAAAGACTGATTGGTGCTAGACTACAGGAACGAAACAAGGTCCTATTTTTTAAATAAATCACTACCTTTTCAAACTTAAAAAACTAGCAGTAGGTCATATATGCAGGATCCAGCGCTCTTCTAAACACACCGTTAAGTACCACCCTCCCCCCCCCCCCCTACACACACACAAGAGAAAGGAAGTTACAAAAAAAATGTGCAGAAATAGAAGAAAAAAGTAATTCTCTAAAATAACTAGCCGAAACACATAAAAAAAGCACTGTATTTAGTAGGTAACTTCTTTAATGAAACGAACGTGTGTTCGTGTGTTACCTTTTATTGATAAAGGCACCTGCAAGGTGCTTCCTGCCGTGCAAAAATCAGTCCCTCGTTAGTCTAATATTCCTTCATATCACTTCACTTTGCATTTGTGTGTACCTTTCTACTATGCGAACTGGTTAAAGATTTCCTACAGAATGTAGTTTCCTTCAAAGTATTGTTACAGCCAAGCAGGGCTGCGTCGGGCAGATGATCGGGTGCGGTTAACGCTCGCTAAAATCCTTTGACCCTTTGGAGCACCTGCTATTTTCCTATGACCTTCATGAGACTTCACTAGGGCCGAAAATAAGGGATAGTGTAAGTTTATGTGTGTGTTGGGTGGGTGAGGGTGGGAGAAGTGGTACCCCTGTTCAAAAGTCTACGCGGCCCTAGCAAAAAAAAAAACAATAATAATTTCCTTTGATTGTTTGGGTAAATCGGCCCCCCTCTCAGGGCAACTGTCTGTATTCGCCCTTAGTCAGGGCATGGAAATTTGTTTTTTTTTTTGTTTTTAAAAAAAGCTCTTTTCCTACGGTTCATATATTTTCTTTCTCTTTTGTGGAGTTTAAAAATGTCTAAAACATATTGTTTGAAGCCAAAAAAGAAGTCAGAATATCTAAAAATCCGTCAGCTTCCGGGGCTTTGCCCCGGACCACACTGGGGAAACTCTTAGCGCTCCCCCAGACTCCCTAGCTGGAGTTGGTGAGTTGGCAAATTTAAGTACATTTTGAATGAAAAGTCGGTAAATTTTGCCTCTCTGCCCCCCCCCCCCCAACAAAATGCCCTTCGCTACGCCCCTGGTGGGCATAGTATTACAGGTATTAATAGGCAATTTCCCCACTACATTGCTGTGTCCCCTGGAGATAGCCCCAGGCGGCACAAAAAATAGGGTTTTCATTCCCGCTCTAACAGTGTGCTTTAACTGTTCCGATAAAAAGATAACGTAGAAGTTTAACACTTTGAAAACACGTTTAACCAACTCATGTTTAGAGGAAAGAGATCATTTACAAATGAAAAGTTTACCAAGAGTAACGTCAACACACCTAGAGGTCTCATACCTACATCCCCTACCCAGTACTTTAATTACTGAACAGGTCAAAAGGTAAATGCTACCAGACTTAAGGATTAAAGCTAAACTATACTCCCAGCTAATTTTTACTTGCAGTTTATGACTATGTGCAAGAATGTGCTAACTTAGTTCAGCTAGCCCATTAGAAGTAGTCAATACCCCACTTCTAAAAACCTAAACACTCAATGAATTCAAGCTCTTTTAACACAGCGTTCGAGTCAGACATTTCCTGACCCAGGAAATACTTTGTGCCTTACTCTAAAATAGTTAATAGATATTTTCGTCACATCGGCTGCTACCCTTTTTCGGTTGTAATAGCAGGCCGCCAAAAAACCTTCGTTTTCCCGACGAACAATTTTTTTTCTTTAGCGCACAAAAACGCAAAAGACCTCGGTCTTTTCCCCTCCGCCGTTTCGTCAAAAATGGACGAAAAAGGCCAAACTTTTCACCATTTAATAGCCACACACTCCAGCTACAGACTGGGGAAAGCCGAATCCGGAAATTCATCCTAGAAAAATAACTACAGCCATTTGAAAGTCTCTCAAAACCAATCGCAGCGCTCACCATTTCCGGCCGCCATTATTGGAACTCTATGTACATTTGTAATTTACTTTCGTTATTCTTTATGGGCAAAAAGCCCATATACACTAGCTTAGTTGTGCATTAGGAGGGGCTTCCTTGATTGGTACTTAACCTCACATAAATGTGGATACAGACACTTAGACGATATTTTTTATTTGAAGTTGAAGGATCTCCACTGTTATGAAAAATGTCCACCTAAAATCTAAACTCAGTCTTTTCTGCTTTGGCAGTTAAACCATCCAACTTAACTAATGCGTTATAGCACTCACTAAGCAAGATTATTTATTCAGTTTATTTAATCTTTTTATATATTCTTTTACCCCCAGAAACGCTACCATTAGTCCGAAACAATTCGACATCGGCATTCTCACGGACACAAATTTTTGCGTAAATATTTTTGCTTTGAATCTCCGAAAAACTCCGACAGTGACCACCCGAATGTTGCCACTAGCTTTTCCTTCAATTAATATGAATTATCTTGCAAAGATCTGTTCCCAATGCCAATCCAAAGTCCGTCTGTGCAATAAACTCCGCCCCCCCTCCCCCACCTAGTTCTGGTGAGTAACACTAGTTTACCGTTAAAGATTGTTAAATTTAATAATAATGATTTATTCATTACCCAAGCCAAACTATTAAGCTTTAACCAGATCCATTTCACAAAGTACTCCTGTAAATATTCAATAATCCACAGTCAATATTTTAATGTAAACGCCTTTCCCAAAGTTCACTTGAGTTAAACTCAATTTGGCCTGTTTTTCTATGCCCCAGTCACTCAAGCGGCTCTGCACCAAAACCCTTTGCTCTGCCGACTTTCCATTGTTCTCCTGGCCCACCACCAATCAGACCCCTGCAGCTCTCCTCGGCGTCCGCACTTTTGCAACCAAAATCCGCTGCTCCAGCATAAAAAGCCCCAGTTGCCCTCCCTCTACAGCTCAGTCAGCACAGCTCACAGATCTCTCAAGCTAGAATGGTCACGCCAGTCGGGAGTGGAGACGTCACGTCCGAGGATGCCATGCCGGGCAAAATGGTAGTGGTTCGTATGTTTATAGTTTAGCTTTTGAAAGTATAATTTAGGACCCCCTTATTCTAAATTCATAGTTTAAAACTTAACTTAAACTTCTAGCTAGAGAAAATTATGAGGGGTGACGCCATCGGCATTTCTGGTCCCCCACCCCCTTAATGTCAGATGGTTCTCTTACTAAAAACCGAAACTATTTCTTGTTTATTTTAAATGTAACTTTAATCTAAACAACTGACAGTTTGATCTTTGTGTAAGATTCACTGGAAAAATAACTTCAATGTGTACTTTATAATCAAGCCGAGGCTTTTATAATTTTAGGAGTTTTTTAGCAACAAAAACTCTGGGAGGTTTGATCTTTTGTCTAAAGCACTTAGAAACATAACTGTGAAACGGTTGATCTTCTTGCGTGTCGAAACAAACTGTTTGATAGATTGTAACTAGCGCACGCTGTTCAGTCTTGCGGGTGTAGCGGCGCTTACAGGGTTTTGAGGTGCCTACCAACATCTGGTGAAGTTGCGGTGAACTTAGAAGTACTCATAAGTGGCGGTTTTTACTTTCATGAAAAAACAGCATAGCGTGTCTACTGCATGGTTAGGAGAAGAGCGTCTACGTCTTAACTAAAATTTCTGTACTATCTAATCACGGTTCGCTGTCACCACGTTGGGTGTGTATTTAATTGCCTACTTAGGAGTTGGAATAAAAATAATTTGTAATTATTTAACCCTTGCAAATTAAATCGGACTCGGAAGTCAAACTGTCGTTTAAAAAAACTTTGTATTTTAATAAAACATGACAATTTATCTTTCAGTGTAAAGCGCACTTGTTTTACATGAAAACGGCAAATTGAACAGAAATTAAGTTCACTTATAAAATTTGGACTAGAAAAGTCGGTTTGAGTTATCACAACTCTCTGAGTTACAAAATGATCCTTACATTAGTAAAATAGTCGTTTGAAAGAAATTAGCAACCCTTGCACTAAAATCACTCAACTATCACACTGAATCAAGATTAGTATTATATGGAAACAACCATTTGAAAGTTCTGCTTCAACGATAATACACGCGAGATTTTGGTGATCTTTAGATTATTTAGAGAACACAGAGTTCACATAAATAAGAAATAAAAGCCGGTTTTTACGAAGGGGGCATTAGACCAGAAATGCCGATGGCGTTTGACTACCCATAATTTTCAAATGCTAGAAGTTTAAATTTAAGACTAATAATTTAGAAACAAAATTCCAAAATAAAAATTTAAGTTTAAACTAGTTACTATCTAAGAACTACTACTACCTTGCCCGGTATCTCCTACCTTGCCTTGCTACTATCTCTGCTCCGACTGCCATAGTAACCTCTAGCCTTTGAGATCTTGAGCTATGCTCGATTTCTCTCTGGAGCTGGGTTTTATACCTGCTGCTTGGCTGCAGGTAGGAGGGAAAGCGCGTCCCTGTAAGAGAGCTAGTTATTGGGGGGGGGAGGGGGGGAGTGGGGTAGAGAACCTCTGGAGAGGGAGGGACTGACTCAGGCCGGCCAAGCTGTCACTCAAGTATGAGGGAGTGAAAGCGCGAAAGGACGAGGGAGCTACGCTGCTCTGAGTGGAGGGGAAATTGAATACTGTCTTTTGGTTGGAAGGGAATATTGGCAGCTAGCAGAGCAAAGGGAATTGCCGACTTTGGTGGCAATAGAGGCCTTGGCTTGAGTTTGGAACTCACAACAACGTGAATAGGCCTATACATTTTTTTGAATTAAACTACGATGTTATGCATCGCAATTATTGACAGAAGGGGGGGGGGGGACGGAGTTTGTTGCTCAAAATTAAATAAACAATTAAATAGAAGGAAAAGGCTATTACTGTACATTACTATTACTGTGGATGAGGTTACTATGGTCGGAGCCCTGAAATAAAATACAAGATAAACACTGAATGTCCAGTAAAAGTAAAAATAGGTGTGTTTGCCATTTTGGAACAAGACAGAGTCCATGAGAAGAATTTACGTTATTGATTGCTTTTAAAAGCACTAAGCAAAAGATTAATATAAACCAGCTTGTGTTTGAATGCTAAAACGCATTAAATTAAAGTATTATCGCAGCCGCAAATTTAACAAGAGTGCAGTCGAAGTTTTCATGGTTGCTAAAATCGTCACCTTAGTATAAAATAAAAACGTCGAGTACGGGTCCTCATACATGTATGTGGTTGAGTGCCGATTGGCAGCCCCTCCTACAACACAACACTAAGCTAGTCGGCTTTATGCCTGGAAATAAATTCGAAATACAATATTTACAAGTTTGGTGGAAAACGGCGACGTGAATTGCGTGCGGCGGCGCTCAGTTTGAGGATTTTTTTAAATGGCTGTAGAGATCAAAGTATGATGAATTTTGCAGTTCTGTTTTCGCAGAATGATAGATAAAGTTCAGGGCTATTAAACGGTGCAAACCGGAGTCGATTCCTTCCATTTTCCGTGGAGATACACATTTTTAAAGTTGTGGTCTTGCGAATAGGCCTAACGCTCGTGAGCGCTAAGAAAAAAGCTAAGAGATTTAACGAACTGTTGAGGTTTAACAAGTATCACTACCACTTCGAGCAAGAGCAACAATACAAACTGGCCTACAACAACTTTATCGGTATACACCGCCATAGATTTTCCAGTGCCTGTACACACGAGCAAACCCTGAATGCAGCGTCTCATTAAGCCGGTAGCCTTTAACACAGTTGTGTTAACTGCCTAACAAGGAAACTACACTCGACAACCGAAACACCATACCACCCGCTCTCACTCAAAATGAGTAATACGCTGTTGATACTATTAAAAAAAACCAAGGCAACTTTATCAAGTTATTAATTATGTCAAACGGTCATTAAGTTAGAGCAGTGAGTGCACGCAAGGAACGCAATTGAAATACGCCCTGGTGCCCATGCCAACCAGAAAAATTGGAATTTACTTGTCCTACGGACTCCAATCCTGGATTAACTTTAACAAGCGTTTCCGAGTTTTAGCAAAAGTGGGAGAAAAAGCTACCGAAAAAAATTTACTAGCCTTTTGTCATCCTCCACTTAAATTCTGCTCAAACTCAAACGCTTGGACCAATTTGAGTTCTTAAATTAATTCTAAACTTGACCTTGTTTCGGGTCCATTACATTCTAGTTAAACTAAACGTAAAAACTGAACCTAAAAATTTTTTCCAAACTACCGCTCCAAAGCGACAAAAAAAATTCAGAAACTAATTTAATCTGCATTTAAATACTGCAGTAAATCCTTTTGTTCCCTTTAACTTTACTTTTGTAACAGTTAATATCGAAAATGCAATGCTTGTTCAAGTTAGGCTACGTACATTTTAAAGGCTTTTTACAATTCAAAATATACTGGCTTCTTTGTGAACCTGCTAGTTCACTCATAAGTATGGGCGCAAACTACACCTTTTAAACGAAACAACAGTATTTAGGTTACAAAATCCTTTTAATGAAAATGAACCAGACTGACAGACCATAATTAATCTGTCTCCTCCCTAACACCCTTTCTATTCTATTAAATAAGAACCAGCAATTACTTCGGTTACAATAAGTTTACAAAATTGAATAAGAGTACAGCTCATAATAAACTGAAGCCTCCCTAGGCACCCTTTTTTTTGTCGTAAACAAACAATAGCACCTAAGTTACAATTTGTCTTACAAAATTGAACTAACATACAGATTATAGTGAACCTGTAGTCTCCCCAAGTACCCTTTTATGTCTTTTATAAAGATGTTAAACTTGTAAAAGTGAGCCACCTAGCAGCAAGCAGAACCGACTTTAGAACCGACTTAACTGCTTTCCTCAGCTATAGCAAACCTGCCAGAATTTTCTAAATTCCGAGTACTCGCAGTCCCCTAAATTTATCCTAGTATTTTAAGTTATTACCCAGAGTGCAACTACATTAGTATATACACGCTAGGCAGCAGAGCCACCTAGCAGCAAGCAGGTACAGTTATAACAACACTGGCTAAGGCCAGTTGAGATACAGCATAACATGGTATGATAAGCCAAGACACCACACTACGGGATTATTTCCTATAACGGCGATTAACATATCTGGGGAAGATCAATTTCTAAAGGCAGGTTTTATTTTGGGATACTACACTGCTGCAGAAATATAATAAAATAACGAAGAGGACAATGAAAAAGTTCCGGCAACTCTGACAACAAAGAATAATCCCCTCAATAGACAATAGGAAGAGCATGGATAAAAGATAGCATGGACATAAGATCAGCCACTTCGTGAGCTAATCCCGGAACCAGTACCGAATTTCCTTCCTTTCCAAGGCCCACTCAGACAAAGGAATGCGCAGAGTATATAGAAATCGACACTGTCAGGTCCGCCCACTCAACGCTCCGTAGTCCCGGAAACAGATCCAGCCCCCTCCTTTCACAGGAGTCAAGGTGGGTTGACGTCAAAGAAACCGTAGGGTCAGCCCACTCAACACTTCCCGCCAACACAACAAAGGAACAAAGTTTTCAGAAGAGGAATAAAGTTTAAATTCAACCTACCAGATTTAAATGAAAAGAGGGAATGGAATTTTTGGAAATGCTGAAGATGTACAAAGATGTCTTCAGTAAAAAGGAATTTAATCTTGGGACATACGAAAGAAGTGGACATTAAGAAGTGGACATACAGACAGGGCAATCAGCACCCGTAGGATCAAATATTTGTAGGGTTGATCCAGCATTAATACTCCAGAAATAAGGCGTAAGCGTAATTTCAATCGAGCATTAGTGCAGGACGACTAGTAGCTTAACCCCCCATCCCCCCCACCCCCCACAGTGGAGAAACGTCACACAAATGTGGAAGGCGTGATCCAGTGCCCACATCCACATTGCAACTAACTGAATGAAGCCTTCGTTCCGTACATTACGTCGCACATCATAAGCAGCTAGCGAAGTAGCATATAAATAAATTTCGTAGCATAAGCGCGTACGCTTTGCTCGATCAAATTCGTAATATCAAAGTTAGCACTGCACTTGCTACATACGCGAGAGAAACGTGTTAAGTGCGAAGTTACGAACGTCGGCAAATAGCAAAATCCCAAACCCTATCATAATGAAATACGAATAATTACGGCAGAATGGGTAAATATAATGAATACAAACGATAGCACTCATAAGTCGTCTTGTTGGAAATAAATTGCAGAACTCCAGTTGTCAGCAAACGGGTGTCACAAAATGACACTAACCTACCTTTGGCATTGGAGAAATTCCTCGCAAATATGTAGATTACGGGCGAGCAATGTAAATCCAGTAGATATCTGCATAAAAACAGGTATCAGGTTGCAAACTTATCGCAAAACTAATCCTGGTATCAGTCCCGAATTTCCTTCCTTTCCAAGGCCCACTCAGACAAAGGAATGCGCAGAGTATATAGAAATCGACACTGTCAGGTCCGCCCACTCAACGCTCCGTAGTCCCGGAAACAGATCCAGCCCCCTCCTTTCACAGGTAAATCAATGCACGAATTTTTTTTGGAAATAAATAATCGAATTTCATAGTATTCTCCATAACACAGGAAAAAAACATTTTAAGTTAGCGACGCACATCAGATTCAAATAGCGATTGTACAGAATTATTTTTAAGCAAATTATCTGACGTTCAGATCCGACGAAAGTACGAATTGGAATTACGCATATAAGCATGAGAATTAACAAGGGAATTTAATTAATTCTGCAAGAACGAAATGATTCCAAGTTACGTTAGTGAGCTATCACATGGCATAGCGCTACGTGAGCGGACACGTTCAAGCAAAAACACAAACAACGTGTAAAAACTATCATGTCAACGAATTCTAGAATTGCGTTAAATCAAACTTTACAAATTCAAGTAGAATTTTGGCACTAGACATACCACTATGGCTACATTTAAACTGACAAGCACGAAAATGCTAACCTCGTTGCGAAATTCCAACTCGAACACAATAAGCTTACCCAGACAGACAAGCAAACCAGCGAAAATCGTACGCTAAACCCTAAAAATAATGCATCAAACTAACGTAGGATTGATCATGGTACCCTTACGAAGCTGTAAATACAAAGATTATTCACGGTTGCTACCTGTAGATTATTAAATTTGAAGAAAAAAGACGGAGTCCTGTCACATCGCAAGTTAGAAGCAAGCGTTAAAATAAAAAAATGGCAGTGGCTCCGACCACGTCCACCGTGGCTCTTTTCCTTTCACGTCTCGGGGCTGATTGGTCGCGGGGTTTGTGGGCGGAGTTTACACGCGCGACCTGTCTATAATCTTTTCCCGTCCAAACAACGTTCGTTCCGGCTTATAAAAATCAGCAAGATACTAGACGTGAATTGTCCGGATTCCTATCCAATTTTGGTAAAAGTGACAAACATTGTCACACTAATGATTATTATTTGTGCAATTCGAGGGGGGGGGGGGGGGGGCCGGCTTATTTTTGCCTCTGGCGGGGCGTTAAGATTTCTTCCCCGGACCTTGTAAATGTGGTGGGGGAGGAGGGGGGAGGCGGAAGTTTGGCGGTCAACAGTTCAAGCACCCTCTCCCCCAGATCTTGTAAATGTGGTGGGGGAGGAGGGGGAGCCAAAGTTTGGCGGTCAAGAGTTCACCCCCCCCCCCCATAAAAATGACTCGTAGCCTTTTCTCGATCGACTCACGGAAATTCAGTTTAAAATTTAGACGTGAAAATACTAGAGTCACGTCCATGTTTTTAGTGTTATTAATTCGATTGGACAGGAAACTAGACAATTAACATTCAGTTTCATACTAAATTTAAATTTAGACGAGAAAATATTAGACCCAGGTCCATGTTTTTACTGTTAATAATTTGTTTGGACAGGAATGTAGACCATTCACGTCCAGTTTTTGCTCACTTTTAATGTAGACTTCACATCCATGTTTTTACCAAGAATTTATAGATTGTTTCCTCCTAGATTTTTTCCACACTTGTTTTTAGTAATTTGTTCTAGACTTGTAATTTGTTTGGACACGAATATAGACCATTCACGTCCAATTTCTTGTTCAATTTTATAATCTGGAACGTTTGTAGTTTGGACGGGACAAGTGTTTAGTCAGGTCGCACGTCAAGCTCCGGCCCCAAAAGCTTGCAACCAATCAGCCGCGAGACGTGAAAGGAAGAGAGCCACGGTGGACGTGGAAGGAGCCACTGCAAATTCAATAATATTTACATTTTTCTCGAGTGGAAGGTTACAAGTCAACAACAGAGGTTACACATTTTTATCCAAACGAAACCGACATTTACCTTAATAAACAACAAGTAAATTTGAAGAGTTTACAGAAAATCACAGTTTCGTGACTTCCGAAAGGCGGATGCTACTTTTACAAAAAAATAAGTTCCACGTAAGTTTTTCTTGGCATGCATCTTTAACAAGTGGGATCCAAGTTAAATTAGCACAAAACAGATAAATGGAATTTTCTTTTATTTTAAGGCGGTTGTTACTTCGACCCCCGGTCGGCGTAGCATCTCCCACGCGAGCTGCTATAGGGAAGTTTTAAAAGTCTGCAGCTTGCGAGTCGCTTGGCAGCGGGGAACGCTTTCCCATTGAAATAACAAACGGGCAGCATTTCCGCTTGCAAGCGAGTTGCAAGCCGCTGACTTTAAAAATTCCCTTATTCTGTCAATCACTACAGAGGGGCGGAGTCTTGGCCGCGACAGCCTATCAGAGAGCACGTAGAGGCTGAGACGCATTCGCTATTTCAACCGGGGGTTTTCAAATATTACTAGCCTATGGTGTAGCCTACAGGGGGTCGAAATAGCATAAATGCAGGGAATTGTTAGGTCGACCTGTAGTTTGGAAAAAAAGAAGAAAACACGAGGGGGGGGGGGGTCAGTACAGTGGCAGTTATATGCAGGTGCTATTTCTACCGTGGTTTTCAAATACTACTTTGTACACGGTGGTCGAAGTAGCAATAATATAAGCTATTGTTAGATCGACCTGGGGTTTGGGAAGAAAGACGAAAATAAGGGAGGGTGGTGGTGGTGGTGGGGTCAGTCTAGTGACAGCTATAAACAGACGCTATTTCGCCCGGGAGTTTTCAATGTGTACAGGGGGTCGAAATAGCAAAAATAGAAGCTATTGTTAGATCGACCTGTGGGTGGAAAGAGACGAAAATAAGAGAGGTTGGAGCGGAGGGGGGTGGGGGGCAGTCTAGCGACAGCTATATTTAGATGCTAATTTCGACCGGGGGTTTTCTATGTGTACAGGGGGTTGAAATAACAATAATAGAAGTTATCGTTAGATCGACTTACTGTTTGGGAAGAGAGACGAAAATAAGGGATGGTGGCGGTGGTGAGGTGGGGGGGGGGGTCAGTAAAGTGACAGCTATTAACATACGCTATTTTGACCGGGAGTTTTCAATGTGTACAGGGGGACGAAATAGGAATAATAGAAGCTATTGTTAGATCGACCTGTGGTTTGGGAAGAGAGACGAAAATAAGGGAGGTTGAAGTGGGGGGGGGGGGAGGGGTCAGTCTAGTGATGACAGCTATATGCAGACGCTATTTTGACTGGAGGTTTTTAAATACTACAATAGAACAATACAACAATAGAAGCTATTGTTAGATCGACCTTGGGTTTGGGAAGAATTAACTAAGTCGTTATGAAATGAGCTATCCTCTAACAAGGTCTTTCAACGCGAAACCGTCGGCCATAATGCAGGAAGTGTTACTGACATATGCATATAGGTGTAAGTAAAATGGCAATGATAAAGGCGGAGCTGCGTTGTTCGGTGTGAGAACTTTTCAACATCTTGGTCAGTTACAGACTATACTTGGATAGCAAGGTGGATCAACTCGGATCGCGAACCCTTGTCGCGTAGAACAATCCAAAAAGAGTCCTCACCGGCTTTGGCTGGAATCTGGACATTACAGTGAATTTCGATGCGCGCATAGACTTTGCTGTAAATTGTTGCGTCATCCTTGCTGCTTTTTGGGTGCGGTCTACTGCAGTATTTTATTATGCTTATTTGTTATTTTATTTTGGTCATTTGTC
>JAHWFP010022376.1:0-10112 GCA_023313725.1 Lithobius niger | reverse complement strand
CCTGAAGTGTGGAGCTTCAGAAAAACTGAGTTTTTCCCCGAGGTTTTTAGATGTTTGGAGTCCGGGTATCCTTTCCAATCATGCCGCAGCACAGAATACCATTACATTAACTTAAAAGAAGTTTTTTCTATTTGTAACCAACTAGTTACTCAGTGCTGTAAAAAAATAATTGTCATGTTTTATTAAAACACAAAAGAAAGTTGTTTTGAACAACGGTTTGACTTCCGAGTCCAATTTAATTTGCAAGGGTTATATAATTACAAAACAATTTTTATTTTAACTCCAAAGTAGGCAATTAAATTAAATTAACTACCCATCGTGGTGGCAGTGAACCGTGATAGATAGGTCATATAAGTTTAGTTAGGACGTTGACGCTCTTCTCTTAACCGTGCAGTAGACAAGCTATGCTGTTTTTCCGCGAAAGTAAAAACCGCTACTTATGATTTCTACTACAATAACCACAAGTACGCCAAATGTCGGTGCTATAGACAGTAGGCGCCTCAAGAGCATGTAAGCGCTGCTACAAAACTGGTGGCAGTGGTGGGATTTAAAGGTGTTGTGCCACTACACTCCTTCCCCCCTGCCATACTACCATGCCAGTTCATCTTAAGAAGATGTCGCAGTAAAACTCAAACTGCAACCCCCTAGATGTCAGTAGCAACGTCTAAAAGCTACAGAAGTAGATGTCAGCCTTAAAAACAAAACAAGGCAAAACAACAACCTCGTATCCAGCTGGAGCCAGGAAGCGGCAACCTTCCCTTCACAAGCCGTAAAGCAGCAGGCACGCCTTCGGAAGGCATATGTTCCCTTCGACCCCTGGAGAAGTCGGCCTCGAGCAGGAAACGGCGCTCCTTTCGTGAAAAACTACTGGACATTCAACTTGGATAACACAGTGACAGTGCTCAAATTTCAATTACAATTTGGATTCAATCTTCGATGGGTGATTGGATAGACAGACTGCACAGCGATTGTGCAGGAAAATTCAGGTTAGTGAACATGGGTATAGTCCGGTTGTCAAGCCGGGTATTTGTTTCATGCATTTTATGTATTTAATTATCCACCCGAGTGCTTAGGTAATATAAGAGTGTATTTATGTGTCCCTGAATGGATTGGGTTATAAGAGAAGTGTTTAAGTACTCGCTCTTTTTAACTTTTATGAGAGTTATTTTGCGGCTGCAATTTTAACTGTTACGATTTAAAACTAGAACGTTTTTTTTTCTTTAAAAGTTCGAACTAACCTAAACTTTCAACATGGAAGAATTACAGGCGATTATCGATCACATTCATTATAAAGACTTAAAGAAAGCTTGTTTGAATTTGGTTCTAACCGTGTGCGAAACTAGATACGAGTCCTATGATGTTATTAAAATAGCGTTTAACGATAACAAACTCACGTTGGACGAGCTAACAAACGAATTACTCAGTGCCATAGAGAAACGTGATGCTGCCATTTTGGCCAAAAAGAAGCTCGCTCTCAAGGAGAACGAACTATTTCTTAAAGCGGAGAAGTTGAAAATTGATGCTTTAAGGTTTGCTGACGCTGATAAGGCGCGTGCGCATGAATTAATGATACGTGACACAACCGCCCAGACTAGCGATGCTGCTACGGCGCTTGCCATTAAAAAACTTCAACACGAGTTAGAACTAGCTAACCGACAAATTGAATTAAGAGCCAAGTTAAGAGCAGTAAACGGTAATGACGGTACCAATCCAGTACAGGTTTTGCCAAGTGTAAACACAGGTCCAAGGCCCGGAAAAATTTCCGACGTCGTTAGGTTGTTAAATAATTGGGGTCCGGAATCAGAAATCAATTCGTATTTAAAAATCTTTGAACGCACAATGGAAACTCAACGTATTCCAAAGAGTGAATGGGTAGTAGGTTTACAACCCCTGTTAGGCGAAATTTTAGTAAAAGTTTGCGATCAGATGAGCACAGTTAAAATGCATGATTACGATCTAGTCAAATTAAAATTACTAGAAAGGTTCGTACAGACCAAGGAGTCCGTCCAATCTGCATTTCGCAGTCTTGAAAAAGAACAAGACCAATTGTATCACGAGCACGCATTTGAGCTTGAGACGTTGTTTTCCCGTTGGTTGTCTCTCGCCAGTGTTAACGGCGATTTCCACAAATTGTCTAATTTAATTCTATTAGAGCAATTTTACAAGTCATGCCCAGTGGGTTTGAGAAAATGGTTGCCGGACCAGATTAAATCTGGGACGCTACAGGAAGCAGCCAAACTGTGTGATGATTATACCACACGTAACAAGCAAATCTCAATTGATGTTGCTGTTAAGACTGGCAAAGTGCAAACTGGCACACAGCCAGCCAGCCAAGCCGCTAAAGCTTTGTCTAACCCCCGTAACGGTAATCGAAACCGTCGTCCTGCAGCTAAACCGGCCGGTTCTGCAGAAGGTCAAATTGACTCCACTGGTGGGGATTCTGCCAGCCAAAATGCGAACAAAGCATTCGACCAACCACGTACTACGCCAAGAGCCAACGATGGCACGTGTTTTTTTTTGTTTAAAACCCGGACACGTCAGTCGTAATTGTCGTGCACGTCTAGCCCAAGAATCTAGTGATTCAGGAGCTCCCTCCGCTATTATTAGCCAACCACCTGAACTTGTATTGTCGAAACACATTCACGAATGGAGTGTTACCGGTGCTAAATGTTTAGTGCTTAGGGACACTGGGTCTACCCACGATGTCATTTCTAGGGATTTGGTTAAACCACACCAATTCACGGATGAATACACCCACTGTAGTAACGCGCTCACGGAGCAAACTATAGCTCACGCAATCGCCAAGATTGATGTGCAAACGCCCTACGGGCCTGTAACTACCGAAGCTTTGGTCACTGACCATATTGGTGAACATTTTCAGATGCTTTTAGGCATTCCTTCCCAGACTATTCTGGAAGAAAGGGGACTAAAAACTTGACCTCCTTTTGCAAACGCAGTGACTCGTTCACAAACACGTGACGAACAACAGCTCCCGCTTTTACGACCTAATTATCGTGAGTTAGCATCAAGTGATGATGACAATTCAGCTTGTGAGTCTGAACAGCGTGAGGTTCCTCCACGAGTAGCACCACCCGAGGGTTTTGTCAATCCTAGAGTAGATCGTTTAGATGATGCGATTCTAGGCCCCAAACAGACCAGTTTTAAGTTTACAAAACTTCTGGATATTGATAAACCTGCTTTTGCTAAGATGCAACTTGAGTGTCCAACTTTAACCCAATGTTGGCAAACTGCTAAAATTCCCTTGGAACAGCAGGACGAAAACAAACGATTTTTCGTCGACAAAGGTTTGCTTTTCAGAAAGCCCTTTCATCCTTTAGGCAAGCTGTTAATTGAGAGACAGCTAGTGCTTCCTAAAGAATGTAGGAATTTTGTTTTAGATACAACGCATACCAATGCATGGGCAGGCCATTTGGGCCGGTCAAAAACTAAAGACCGTGTATTAACAAATTTCTACTGGCCACATTGTTTCACCAATATTGAGACTTATGTATAATCTTCTTTGACGTGCCAGAAAAATGGCAAAACAGGGCAAAAGTTTGTTGCTCCCATGGTACTTGTGCCCATGGATGGAGAGCCTTTCAATAGGTATGTTATTGACATTGTTGGTCCAATTAGGACTACAAGCAAGGCTGGTTTTAAGTATATACTTTCCCTACTTGACCCTGCAACAAAGTTCCCTGAAGCTGTTCCCCTTAAAGAGGCCAACAGTCAAAGTGTTGTGGATGCACTACTTTAAGTATTTTCTCGACTAGGCTTTCCAGGAGAGCTCCAGTCCGACCTGGGCTCACCGTTCATCTCTGAACTCACAACTTTGTTTTTAGAGAAGTGTGGAATTAAATGTATAAATTCCAGCGTCAATCACCCCCAATCTAAGAGCGTCGAACGCTTCCACCGCACACTAAAAGCAGTGTTGCGTGCAGTATGCCACGAGCATCCTGAAGACCGGGAGAGGTGTTTACCAGGAGCAATGTTTGCTCTCCGAACCGCTCCTCATAAGAGCACCGGCTTCACTCCTGCTGAGCTTGTTTACAGCCGTAACATCAAAGGCCCACTGGAGTTGGTTAAAAGCCAATGGGTAGAACCAGACGTTCACCCAAATGTACTAGAGTACATCCTGGACTTGCTTCAGTGATTTAAGTATTCTTGTGAGATTTCTCAAGAAAATATCACGAAGTCTCAACTTAAAAACAAGTCATTATATGACAGAAAGACCATTGAACGTAAGTTCAAGGAGGGTGATAAGTGTTAGTGCTAAAACCTTCCAGAACCAATAAGTTATACATTTATTGGGATGACCCATGTGCGGTGTTGAAAAGATTGTCTGACACAAACTATCTAACAAAAAAAATCGTTTGGTGCTCAGAAGGAGACAGTCTACCACGTCAAACTCCTAAAGCCTTATGTGCCTAGGGAAGGAGCTTCCAACTATGCATTTTCTGACGAACGTGATTCTGCTCACCTTGATCATGTTTGGACAGGTCAGCCAGGAGATGGCAACCTTACTGCTGAGGCGGCAATGGGTCGTTTTAAGAAAATGGGCTCTTTAACTGAATAGCAGAAGAGCGACTTGCTCGATGTTTTTGAACAAGTAGATAGTGTTTTCTCCACTCTGCCGGGTCGTACCGACCTAATCACACACGATGTCGAATTAAAAGATCCACACGTGAAACCCTGCAAATACTATCGCCATGCAAATTATGAGCGTGACTTAATTGTTACAGCGATTAGTCGGATGGTTTAATTGTTGAAACCAACTCACAACACGGTTTCCCCCATCATTATTGTTCAAAAGGAAGATGCCAGCCACGTCCGGTAGCAGACTACCGTGAATTGAATAATAATACTGCCACAAAAGACTACCCCATTCCCAACATTGAGGAATGTATTGAACGAGTTGCAAAATGGAAGTATACTCCATTTTCGACCTCAACAGAGGATTTTGGCAAGTGCGTTTGACGCCACAAGCTTCTTTAGTTGCCACTATTACAACTCCCATTGGGAAGTTTGCTCCCCTCATGATGAACATGGGGATGAAGAATGCTCCCTTCTGCTTTCAGAAGTTGATGGATGGTGTCACTAGGGGCATGGAAGAGCACGTTACTCCTTTCCAAGATGACACTGCTGAAACCTGTGCTTGTCTTACAGACTCCTTGAAAAAGGAAGCACCAGATCCCGTTTTGTGGGATGAGTCCAAACAAACAGCGTTTGACTCCTTGAAACAAGCTCTAGTGACGTTTCCAGTTTTGAGAGCTCCCGACTTCAGTCAAACTTTCATTTTACAGTGTGACTGTTCTGAACGTGATATGGGTGTCGTTTTGTCCCAAGTATTCGATGGTGATGAACACCCCTGTCTTTATGCTTCACGCAAATTGACAGCACGGGAACAACATTTTGGAACTACAGAGAAGGAATGTGCTTGCTTGGTATGGGCCGTTGCGAAACTTCGTCCGTACATTTATGGCACCAAGTTTCTCATCGAATCAGACCACAACCCCCTTCACTGGTTGAAACAAAAGTCTGGCAAAAATCCCAGATTGCTGCGTTGGAGTCGTACTCTTCAAGATTATGACTATGAGGTCAAGTACAAACCTGGAAAGTCTCATACAAATGCAGATACCATGAGTAGGTATTTTGTTTAAACTAAAAACAACAAGTTGAGTTTTTATTGTTAAAAGCTAAACCAGTGGTGGAGCCAAAAATTTGCTCTGCTATTTTTTTTTTTATAAATTTTCTTTAATTGTTAAGAGGTACGTTGTCAGGGCAACCTCACTCAAAGAAACTGTCAGCTTTCCCATTTCGGACTTTACACCTAAATTTTAAGTGTCAATGCTATTCTCCCTGTCACTATCAACGCCTTCCTTTGTGGAAGGATATTTACAGAGATTGTACGACACGTTTAAAATGTTCATTAGGAACATTCTTCGGGAGTTTAGTGGTCCCTGGCTATCTCCTCTTCAAGTTTTCTACGAAATGGCTTTCTTTAAAAACAACCGTCTGTCTCACCTCTGAGTGCAAAAGGTTAACTCTGTCGTTAAAAGGTTGTTGAGTATAAGCCATAAAATCTCCCAGCGTTGTATTTTATGTGTAAGTTATGGGGTCTACCTCAAAACCCTTCTGTGTTTAATTTTCATATGTAAACAAGTTGTCTGATATACCTTAAATCAGTCCAGTGGTAATCTGTTAACTTTAAATAGAGTTTATAGTTGCGCATGCGCTCATAGTAGCCTCTATTCCGATCCTTAACGCAAGCTAGGTCCTGAAGAGTGCGCCTCGTGGTTTTTTCGATGCTTACCAAGATAATAAAGCAGCATTCTGTGAACGGCAAACGAGTTAGAGCATTAAATGTTACGATTATATCATTTAATACTTAACAGTTACAAAAACATAACCTGTACTTTTTATTTTTGCTTAAATATTCAAACAGTGTGTACGATATTCCAACACAGGCAGCGCGGACCACCGCGGTTTCCCTCTATCTGGCTGCCAAGCAGCAGGTATAAAACTCAGCTCCAGTGGGAAATTGTTAGCATAGCTCAAGTCTCAAAGGCTTGATGTCACTACGGCGGTCGGAGCAGAGATGTCCTGTCCCAGTGTTGCCATGCTGGGCAAGGTAGTGGTTCAAGGGTAACTAGTTTAGTTTGGTAAATTTTATTTTGGAACTTTATTTCTAAATTATTAATCCTAAATTTAAACTTAACTTCTGTCTTTGAGTAAAATTATGGGTAGTCAAAACGCCATCGGCAATTTTGGTCTAGGACGCCCATAACTTATAGGTTTAAGGTCGCCTTTCTAAAAACCGGCTTTTTTTCGTTTTCTTGTTTATTATGAACACAGGTTCATTAAATAATCAAAAGATCACCGAGATCTAGCATGTATTATCGTTGAAGCAAGGGTCTTTCAAATGGTACTTTCCATATAATGCTAACCTAGATTCAGTGTGATGATTGACTGATTTTAGTGCAAGGGTTGCTAATTCTTTCAAAGACTATTTTACATTCTGCAAGGGTCCATGTTTATAACTTAGAGAGTTGCGATAACTCGGATCGACTTTTTCTAGTCCAAATTGTGAACTTAATTCAGTTCTGTGCCGATTTAATTGTAAATCAAGTGCTTTTAACTTAAAAGCAGGTTTTTTTCTATTTGTAACCAACTAGTTACTCAGTGCTGTAAAAAAATAATTGTCGTGTTTTATTAAAACACAAAAGAAAGTTGTTTTGAACAACAGTTTGACTTCCGAGTCCAATTTAATTTGCAAGGGTTATATAATTACAAAAAACTACCCATCGTGGTGGCAGTGAACTGTGATAGATAGGTCAAAAAAGTTTAGTTAGGACGTTGCCGCTCTTCTCTTAACCGTGCAGTAGACACGCTATGCTGTTTTTCCGCGAAAGTAAAAACCGCTACTTACGATTTCTTCTACAATAACCACAAGTACGCCAAATGTCGGTGCTATAGACAGCAGGCACCTCCCCTGTAAGCGCCGCTACAGCGTATTGAGGCATTCCAACGGAAGTTCACGAAATCATTACCTGGTATGCGCAACCTTACTTACAGTGAGCGGATTCTACAGCTAAAATTCGAATCACTTGAATTGCGACGACTTAAGTCTGATCTAATTTTGGCTTTTTTAATTTTGCGTGGATTGGTTCGAGTCAATTTGCCTTTCCTCGATATGAACATAGATGGAAGAACTAGAGGTCACTCTTTCAAATTACAAATTCCCAAATTCCGTTTGGAACGCCGGCGACAGTTCTTTTCGGTGAGAGTTATTGGGGCCTGGAATTCGCTCCCCGAAGCAGCTGTCTCCTCGACGAGCGTGACTGCCTTCCGTCGTTACCTTAGCTAATTAAACTTAATCAAACTTTTACGACGTTTTTAACACTTGGTTAATTATTGACAATGGGCCCCAGTGGTCTCGCATTCAGCCACATCTTTACGTCACTTCCTCTAGTTGGGTTGGCAGTTAATGATCACACCGATCCTTGCCTTCCCGTTGCTCCTGCAACAAATTGTTTATTTATTTATTTATTTACCGTATAAACGAGATTGTATAATATTAGTTAGTTCTTTCCAATTTTTACTTTTTATTTGTCACAAGACTACTAACTAGCCTCACGGCTGATGAGCTTGGTCCAGTAGGTTTGGTTAGATTCCACAAAGGTGGAACAGTTAGTTACATCTTGGACTAACAACGCTCTTCGAGATGGACGAGTCACCAATCTTCACCGCCATACATAGCCAGTGCACCCGATACTGTTAGGAGACTGGCATCGCGACCTTGCGTCATGGGAGATCGAAACTATTTTCGAAGGTTTTTCCCGGCTTTCCCGTTTAACTCTCGTCACTCATGTGATAAGAGTGAGGTGGTCTAAGGTGACACACCACTGACAGATTTTGCGGTGGCGCTGCTATCGCAGCTGCAGAAGGTCGGAACACACTCGAGCTTACAGGTAGAAGTACATGAATCGTCCAACTCGAAGAGAGTTGTTAGTCCAAGGTTACATCTTTAACATTAAGGTATTCAACTACAGACGCTTGGCATCTCTCTCCTCCCATGTCAAAAACACCGTTGTCTTTTTGCGGAACAATGGCTGAAACCAATATTTGGATTTAGGCCTCCCTCCCCCCAAACAAAAGCACTCAAATAGTCGAAACAGATGCATGTATTTTGCCAAACACACATCGGCGTATCAAACATGTTATGCCGACGCGAATCAAAATTATATTGAATAAGTTCGTACTTTAGCAATTTAAAAAAAAAAGTCCCTGCACTTGGAAAAAAAACATCACAGTCACTACCTTCGGCAATACTGATCTATGTCTCCAACGATTAGTGTTTTCATCGTGTTTAGAGAGAGCAGTGCTACAAACTATAATCACTCGACAAGTAGGCCTAAACTGCAAATCTAAATCTACTGCTCTGCAGTAAAATCCAAAAATCATCAGTCGCTGATGCTTTATTACGGCACTAACATTAAAATTAGCTAAGCTACAGATCTACGTACTAAACAAGTGCAGTAGGAATGGTGGCCAAAGCAAACGTTCAAAAGCCCTTACGATCAGCAGGCCGACAATTCAACTGGGGGGGGGGGGGGATCGTCCGCAAACCATTTTCTGCTGGGAAAAACTGTTGAAAATTCAGTACAAAAAATTAAAGTACAGGAGCGATGGGGTGGGAGGACCTCTAAATATCGAAGACGGGTAGGGGGACATTCCTTTCTCCCGCAACTGTTCCCTCTCTCCCAACCAAGTGGGTTATCTTTAATTTTGTATTTCAATTTTGCACAAAATTTACTAAATTTTACTACAAAATTTATCACACCCTAGAGCTCACTTCCTGCTTTTTTCGTTTCTGTACTAAGTATTCGCAAATTGCCCCCCCCCCCCCCCCTCCCTTCTTCCTCCTCCTGTACAGCTTCATCCCACATATACGGCCCCAAGCTGAACTCTTCCGGTCATAAGGTTTCCAAATATAAGTTGTCCGAGTGTTTGTTTTGGTCACCAATACCAGGAAATATGAGCTCGCTCGTTTCATCGGCTCTTGCCAATACGTTCTACAATCCTAGTGGAGGGGCTACATAAACTCGGCTTACAGATAAAATACAACTACTACACACCAACCTTGTAGAATCTACTAAAAATCGCTAACTAAATAGCCCTAAGGCCTATTTGACACACTAAAAGCAGGTCTAGCTTTAAAATACAAAGCAAGTAAAATTACAACTAAAATGTTGCTGTAGCAACGATCCATAACAATCGAAATGGCGTCGACAATCAGACAAAATTAGCGCAAATCTGAGGGTGACGCCCACAGACGTGAACGACGCGATTTCATTGGCTATTAGATTCATACCCGGTCGAAATAGCAACTGCGACTCGGTGGCGCTACGCGTACCCCCGGTTCAAGCAGTCACTTCCTTTTTTTAATGAACCAGCAGCCACAACGGACTACTAAACTGAGTAGCCTAACCATATTCCTGCGTGTACAACATACTAGGAAGATCGTATTTCCCGGAGAAATAGTACCTAAACAGTAAAACATTTAAAAACAAGGTACTCTCTTACAAAGCAGTAATGAACCTGAATTTAAT
>JAHWFP010022375.1:0-19561 GCA_023313725.1 Lithobius niger | reverse complement strand
TACCACTCAGTCGGGGACCAATAAACAAAACTGAATTTTAGAAAGATATTCGAGAAAAACGTCAATATGTACCCAATTTAAGTTACCTTTGTGGAAGGCAGCGTGCTCCAACTTTATTTGAAAGGCTCGAAACACCACACTGAATGAACGCGTGCTGCTCAAATCGCTCAGTCGAACAATGAACAGATATGAACAATAAACAATGAACTGGTAGAAAAACCCGCCAAGTTTCCAAAAACGGTCGGCCTTTGAAGGTAGTGATATCATTCCACCAGGAAGAGGCCGCCAAGGTTAATCCTATTAGCCAAGTTAATCGCACCGAATAATACTTTGGACGTTAAATGAAAACTTGAAGATTGCTACCGCTAGTAGCAATCTTCTAGTTTTCATTTAACTTTCGAACTATTAGTAGGTGCGATTAACTTGGCTCATATGATTTACCTTGGCGGCCTTTCCCTGGTGGAATGATATCACTACCTTCAAAGGCCGACCGTTTTTGGAAACTTGGCGGGTTTTTCTACCAGTTTTGGTTTTGGGTGGATATACTTTTACTTTCCGATCTTTGGGGTACTGAATACAAATACTTTTCTCTTTAGGTTCAGCCTAAGTACTTACGAGGAGCGCTGAATTTTGCTGAATTTTGAGGTTTTTTAATGATGAAAAATTAAATTAGCAGATTTAACATCCTCAAGTTTGTGTAAGGCTTCAAGCCAATTTGTACACATGTTAAATGCGACAATTAAAAAATGTTATTGTTGTTTTTCTTCTTATGAAATTATTGTATCAATGCTAGCTCAGCGGCGTAGCTACTGGGTGGCAAGGGTGCCAGAATGTCGCCGGCCGCCGGTCATAATGGGTTCACTGCTAATAGTCCTTAAAAACCTGGGGGCAATATTCATTCGGCTATATTTCAGCTGAAGTTCGTTGCTGGTGTTTTTTTTTACATTTTATCTTTTTTCATTTTAGGTAGGCTACGTTTCATATAAATGTTAGTTTCCGTTTCGTTATTTGCAGCCTCTTTACGCCATTGCCGCCGCAGTAAAATACCACGTTAGCCACCGTGGTTAAGCGACAAAGAACGTGCCACCGTCAATGATGCTTACATTGTTTATATTTATTGCAAAGTATCTTTCTTAGATTTAAAATATTAACACTAAAGCATTTAACTGCAAGCTAAACAATCATCAGTAATGATACTACTTCACAATAATCAAAAGATTCAGTTATCAGCGGTTCTCTCTGCCGCCTCCTACGACAATGTTGAAGCGCAAACCTCTGGCACGTACTGCTACGACGAACGCTAATTTTTTATTTTAGAATTGGAATTATCCTTGTAGGTCAGGCGGCCTGTTAGCTTGGGTGTGAAGATCTAGACATACGCTAGTGTGTCGCCGCCAAGTAACAGTAGATCATCCCATTGTAGACATCCCATTATTAAAAAATTGATTGTTAATGATAAAAAGGCGGCTCACTAGCAGACATGTGTCTGTTAACTGTAAGCAACTGAAAGCATATTTTGGCATGTGGAGGATAAATCCCAATTCGACAGAAATGTTTCAAATTGTGAAAAATGTAAGGGGAAGGGTCAGAGATTAAGAAAAACAAAATTTAAAGGATGAGTGTCCACCAATCATAAAGAAAAAGATGCGTCAATACCGTTGTTTTTATGTTACTGTCTAGTTAGCTAGCTAGCTGACTAGCTAATAAGATTTTTCCCATGTTAAATCCCATAGACTTTTTGCTCATGGCTAGCGCAAAATTGCGAAGGCCTACGTGCCTGAATTTTTGCACACGGATGCTTGGTGATCTGAGGATGGTCCTTTTGTTGGTTTGGGGGTTGTAGGGGTCAGGACAAATGCGTGGGAGGGTTTTGAAATTTGCCACCGGCGAATTTAAATTTCGTTTCTTTTCCAAGTTGCAACCAAAGATTTTAAGCAACAATGGCTTGAACAATCAAGACTGGTCCTTAGATTTATTGGAAAAGCCTGGACGAACTAAAAACTGAACTGTAACGAAGGACAAAATAAAGAAACATTAACGTTGCCATGGATTGCGTAAGAATAAAGGGATGCACGTTAGCTGATGGTTACGCAAGAATACGAGCATACACGAGCTAATGGTTTTTTTTGTTAATAACCCCCCAAAAATGCTTCGCGTTCTGCTGTTTTAGTAACAGCTACCTTCGAGGGTTTCTGCATGACTAAATGTGAACTAAATCTTGAAAAATTAAGGGGAAGTTGCAGGGATAAACAAAACAACTGAAGGGGATGCACTGATTGAGTGAGCGAAGCGTCAGTCAGTGTGTGCTAAAATTAGATTGAAGCATCCGAAACAGACGGTGTAACCTTATGTACGTTCACAGTCCTATGAAAGTTGTGATATCCACCCAAAACCAAAACTGGTGGAAAACCTGCCAAGTTTCCGAAAAATGGTCGGCCTTTGTAGGTAGTGATATCATTCCACCAGGGAAAGGCCGCCAAGGTTAATCCTATTAGCCAAGTTAATCGCACCGAATAATACTTTGGACGTTAAATGAAAACTTGAAGATTGCTACCGCTAGTAGCAATCTTCTAGTTTTCATTTAACTTTCGAACTATTAGTAGATGCGATTAACTTGGCTCATATGATTTACCTTGGCGGCCTTTCCCTGGTGGAATGATATCACTACCTTCAAAGGCCGACCGTTTTTGGAAACTGGGCGGGTTTTCTACCAGTTTTGGTTTTGGGTGGATATCATTTAAATAATTCTAAAGCCTACTTGTTATCTCCCGTTTTAGTTTCGTAAGAGACAACAGTAGAGGAATTAGGCATGTAGCGTTCGAGGTTAGGCTTATTCACTCTTGCAACCCGGGATGGAGAATGCAGTTTTCATAGCAATCCATGAATCTTAAAAGAATTATACGAAGCCAAATAGTGTTCCGTTTTGTGATATAAACATGTAGTCTGCTGTATACTGTTGTTGCCGGAGCGAGCGAGCGAAGCGTCGCCTATAACGGACCCCTAATTGCAAAATGTTGGTTGGTTGGTTGGTTGCACATTTTTAGTCTGGGTGGAGCCCAAACAAAAGATCGGATTGGAATGAAATTTGGTACATCGCTTGATACCCTAATTAATATTGCTGACAATATTGAACAATTATTACGGTAGAAATTTTAAAATTTTCTAATTTATTTCTAACACTCACATTGTAAATTTGGACTCCTGAATAGTTAAGGAATTCCGACGAAGCATACACGATGCTAATGTAGTCAAATGAACTTTAAAAAGCACGACAAATTAAATTTTGGATGCATCTTTCTAGCTAATGATCTTTTTCGACGTAACTCAATGAAATAGTATCGTTTGACCGTTGCATTTAACCAGTACAGGAACAAACGCAACCATAAAAAACAAAAGGATTCCATTAACGACACACGTTAGTTCATTTGAAAAAGGAATGCTTGGAGATTATTAAATTCAGCATGGCAACGATATGGGGTCTACACTAGAGATGGGAATCCCGAATATGAAACCTGAAATCGTCGTATCAAGGCCATCCGGTATTATAAAAGGATAGTTGACATCAGCCGAAACACGAAAGCAAGAAACACGAAACAATAAATGCCTGCCTCTCTCAGTTTATGGATTCCTTGTTGCCACGGTAACGTGAAGCTTCGAAACCAAAAACCGTGTTGCATCGCATGAAGCATTAGGTCTAATCTTGAACTGCTGTTGTAAGCTGCTACTTACGAAATCATATCGGAGATAAATATTAGGCCTAAACGCTAAAAATTAGGCGTAAAACCTAAAACTAGGTCTAAAAGCTAACACATTTTTAACCCAAATTGTGATGGTTATTTCTTTTAGATTACAGTGTATAATAGAGATCGCTGTTGCAATGCGTGATAGAGGTGTGTGGCTCAACATTTACGTTGGTGGCGGTGTCAAATCTTATACCACAGCAGTATTGTGAACCTTTTGAATCTTCTGACTATTGTTAAAAACTATCGTACTGATGATTGTTTGGCTTGCAGTTAAACGCCTTATTATTAATATTTTCATATGCGGACTACATTTTGCACAGCAGTTCCTGTAAACAATGTAAGAATTATTACCAGCGGCAGCTCAAACAGCGGTAGCCAAACGCGCTGTATTATGTTGACTCGCGGGGATGGCCCAGATCTTTAGTGTTGGCTGTGAAAAGAGGCTACAAATAACTAAACAAAACCTAATTGCTGGAGCAAACGAAATCTTGTTAACGTAAATTTGACACGTAGCATAGGCCAGGGCCGGCGCTAGTGTTCTGTTGCTCGGGAGCGGCGAAAAGAAAAAATTTCCCTCCCCCGTAAAAAAAAAAAAGACTCTTTTTACCTCGCCAGTTTTATTCCGACATGGTCACACCTACATCAATTTTTCTTCCTTTCAATCGAGCCCAACTTTTTATGACAGACTTGTAGTCACACTTTCTCGCCAGATCACGCTCAATCGAGATCAATGCTAAACCACTCAAGTCTTTCTTGCTTCATAGTGGTGCGGAGATAGTTTTTGATTCGAGTTGTCGAGCAATCACAACAACTGAATTACAGTTTATAATTTTTGTTTTACGAAAAATTCGCCTCCTTCTCCAATTCGCCCTGGTGCACCGCGCCCTTTGCAACCGCCTTTCTGCCGGCCCTGGCATAGGCCTATATTTAAAAAAAAAAAGACTAAAATAAGAAAAAGGCCAGCAAAGAGCTGCAGTACATCACACCAAAAGGCAAACAACCCAACTTAGTGGTATCGTCACTAAAATAAAAACTGAATGTAAGTTTGAAATGAAGATCCGTTCGCTCCGCCTACAATAGGCCCAAAGCCTGTTTCCTAGTTTTATACGAGCAGTTTCCTTCTGCTGTGGCGATTAGATTTTCAGATTCAGATTCAGATTTTCAGATTAGATTTTGAGATTCCCGTTGATTTGTGTCAATGCCACTTTGGTTGACATGTTGGCTGAATTCCTGCAAGCATTCTTTTTCACATGAAACGAATTTGAGTCGTTAACGAATCCTTCCGGTTTTTTTCCCCCTTATGCCTCCCTTCCTCTAGAGGTTAAAGTGCTATAATCAATTGTTATTATTTCATTGAGTTATGTCAAAAAAGATTGTTACCTGTAAGGAAGCTTTGAGCATTTATTTTGGCGTTTTTTTTTTTAAAGTTCACCTGATTATCAGCAGCACAGTGTATGCTTCGTCGAAATTCCTTAACTATTCAGGATTACAAACTTACAATGGCGAGTGTTAGATCGATAAATTCGAAAAATTGTAATTTTGTGGATTATTATTGATCAATTTACGCCAAATTCGAGATCAGCAATACTTTTGGGGCTATCTAGCAATGCTGCAAATTTCATAGCAATCTGCACTTTGGTTTGGGCTCCACCCTGACTACAAATGCAACCAACCAACCAACAACATTTTGCAATGCGATGTCCATTATAGGCTACGCTCCGCAAATAAAAGGATCTCAAAGTGCCCTTTCACAACCCGGAGCCAATGACTTACATAGCCGAAGCGCTTATCAGCCCCATGGATAGAACAACGAAACCTTGGAACCAGTCGTGGTGCTGTTCTGACCCCGTTCTCCCATGTTAAAGCCGAAATTTCGAATCTTAATTTCTCCGCTGCCTTTTAATATTATCTACTCAAATTTAATATATAAGTTTGTTGGATTTGGCGAACACGTGTACCAACTATTGGTCACATCGGAGATCTGGACCAATCGTAAATTTTTGGCTTGTTGTTGGCACGACGCGTTTCTGCTACACTCTCTACAGATCAAACTATTCGTTCTATAAACCTGGTTCTTAGCTCATTTTGCAGGTATTGCTCTGTAGATGTGCCCTTTCCATGAGGCCGTTTCTAATTGGTCAAGCGGTTCATGGTTTAGGGAGCCCTAAACAACCAGATTGATTGTTTTACATTGTTTTAAACATTGTTATTATGCAAAAATGCCAATCAACAAACGTAAGCTGCAAGACGTAGGATGAAGATTAAAGAACTTGTTTCCGTATTCGTTTGTGCAAACCGTAAATGATAAATCTACAAAACATTAAAACAAGCTAATCTAAACTGCCTGGTACTCAAAAGCAGCATGAATTGGTAAACAAAAACGAACTTGTTCGATGCTTAAGGTAAGGTTAACTTATGCTAAGTCAAAACAGCAAAGGAACACAGATAAACTTCCTGTAAAGTTTCAGATACTGCAGTGTTGCTGTACTGTTTAGTCCACGTGAAACCTTACTGCTCTATTCAACCATTATACACGTAAATGCAATTAACACTATAGCCCAAATTTCAAAACTTTTCGTTGCCAAACAATCGAAGAATAATGTAAGACTACACTACACACTCGACTACTTTCTTGGCTAAATTTTTTCCGTGTTTTTCAATCACGTCGACTACTTTCCCTTCATCACCCTACTGATGATACATATATAATTTTTCAATATTTTCAAGTACCTCTTCAGGCATGGAATTTCATTATTACTTTCAAAGATATTTCAAGGTTTTCAAGGACTAGCATGAACCCTAAATCACCTGTAGAGCAGTGCTAAGCACACTAAGACGATTAGTTTTTAAACATTTTCTACCAATGTCGTTTAGCGAAGTAGAATAAACCAATCATTAGCTGATCTATCGTGTGCAAATGTAAAAATGTTTAAAACATTTCACTGCAGCAGTAAGGTTTCACGCGGGCTAAACAGTACAGCAACGCTGCAGTATCTTAAACCTTACAAGAAAGTTTATTTGCGTTACTTTGCTGTTTTGACTTCGGATCAGTTAAACCTTACCTTAGCATCAAACGAGTTCGTTTTTGTTTACTAATTATTACTGTAAGGTTTGACCCCAACATCCCATGTTAAAGCCGAAATTTCGAAGCCTATTTTCTCTTACTGTCTTTCAATATTTTCCACTCAAATTTAGTCTGCAAGCTTTGTTGGACTTGGTGAACATGTGTCCGAAATTTTATTAATTTCCGGTTCGTCACATCGGAGATTAATGAGCTAAACTTGTGATTTTCATTTTTCGCTTGTTTTTCTTCTTGGCACGACTCGTTTCTACTAAGTTCACTACAGATCAAAGTCTTATAAAACTGGTTCTTAGCTCATTTTACATGTATTGCTCTGTAGATGTGCCCTTTCCATAAGGCCTTTTCTAATTGGTCAAGTGGCTTAGGGTTTAGGGAGAGAGAATAATACTTTATTTGGGGCCCTGGCCAACAGCCTTGCGCCTGCTCTAAAGGGAAATACAACGTAAATTGACATTGCACACTTTTATCACCTATGTCTACACAGTCAACATGTGTTAGGGAGCTCTGAACGAACAGTTTGACTGTTTTACATTGTTTTAAACATTTTTATTATGCAACAATGCAAATTAGTAAACGCCTGCTGCAAGACGTAGACGGAAGATTAAACCGTCATGGGAAAAGATACAAAACCAATAAGCTAATTTAAACTGTATTGTACGCCAAAGTAGCACGAATTAGAAAACAAAAACGAACTTGTTTGATGCTTTAGGTAAGGTTTAACTGATCCGAATCAAAACAACAAATGATCACAAATAAACTTTCCTGTAAGGTTCCAGATACTCAAATGTTGCTGTACTGTTTAGCCCACGTGAAACCTTACTGCTGTATCGAACCATTATACACGTAAATACAATTAAAGCCAGAGTATAAATTTAAAAACTTTTCATGCCCAAACAACGGAAGAAGGTTACACACTCGATTCACTTTATCGGTTATTTTTTTTTTCAGTATTCTTCAGTCATGTTGTCTTCTTACCGTTCATCACCCTACTGATGATACATATATAATTATTCAATATTTTCAAATGGTATGGAATTTCATGATTACTTTCCAGGACATTTCCAGGCTTTTAAAGACTGGCACGAGTCCTGAATTACCTATAGAGTTGTGCTAAGCTTACTATTACGATTATTTTTTAAACATTTTCCAGCGATGCAGTTGAGCCAAGCAGAATGCACCAATCATTAGCTGACGTATCGTGAGCAAAAGTTAAAATGGTAAATAATCATTTTAATACAGCAGTAAGGTTTCACGTGGAATAAACACCACAGCAACACTGTAGTATCTGAAACCTTACAGGAAAGTTTCTTTGGGTTTCTTTGCTGTTTTGCCTTTTGATCAGTTAAACCGTACCTTAAGCATCAAACGAGTTCGTTTTTGTTTTCTAATGACGTTTACTGCTGAAATGTTATTTCCGTCGTTAGAAGCGATACCATGAAATGATACTCCCTTTCAACTTGTAAAATATACCTGACAAAAAAACACGATTTTGGATTGATCGTTTGATTTGAACCTGTAATTCGTATAGTCACCCGTCAACTACGTGTCTGCATATTATTGGAAAGTATACAGGGGATTGCGATAATCGCATAAGCGCTGCAAAGTGCTTCAAACATTTTATTTTTATTTCATTCGAAGTTGATAAAACATCAGTAAATATCGTGTTTTTAAATCTGTTGGCCTTACTTACGTGTATTTAAATCTTTCTACGACACTTTAAATTAGTCATGACCCCCAACAACCGAGCCACATGGAGGGTTTAAAAATGGTTTCTATTGCCGTGTCTCATTTTCCCGTATTTCCGGAGGCTAACTTCAGTTCCTACTAACTTCCTACATGGAGCCTAACTTCCGTTCGTCACAGTCGCACTCCAGTCTTCGCAGGGTTTAGAATATGGGAGGTTGCAAATAGACAGTCAAGTTGTTAAAAGTTCAAATTACTTTTCAACAAAACGTCCTGATCCGTCGTATTTATGGGGCTACATTCTCGGAACACAATTATAGTGTAGCCTAAGAAACATAATGAATTGACGAAAATAACCAGTTGAAAATTTGAAGAACCGTGTACGATGCATAAGGCTATTTGAATATTGGGTTACGCTGAAAGAAAGAAAAGAGTAAAAAATAGCTCTGCCTGTCTGCCTAAACTAACAACGAAGTTATATCTGTTCCAGTTGTATACCAACCGCGTCACCGATCCCCCCCCCCGCGCCCCCAAAAAAAGTCCGATTTATTTAACTAAAGATCTTTTTTCTGAAGACTGTTTGCTGACAGTTTTATGGTTTGAGTTAGCTACAACAGACCTTCATCGTGCTCAAGGAACGCTATTATTGGCAACTTGTAAGCAAGAGAGAATGAGAAACGTATGTCGGGTTGTATACACTGTCTAAACAGGGTGCTAAATTGTAAAACATGGTGTAAAAAGGGAAATAGAAATACTTAAATAATTCAGACACCAGGCTAGAGTTGTAAAAGTTAGAATAAAACAGCAACTAAGGCCGTACTCCAAATTTCTGAAGCGCGTTTTATGTTGAAGATTGATCATCAATAGAATGTAGTGATGAGGATTGAGGTATTAACAATTTTTCATCCATTTCGGGTAATTTTCTTTACGAGGAATATATCGTATTCCTGAACGCCTGTTAATAGGTTACCAAACCCCATATATATACAGGGTGGTCCAAAAGTCCGTTGCACCCCACCAAAATCCCTACAGAATTGGAATTAGGCACCTGACTCATAGGACTTTGTTTTGTCCCCAATATGGGGCAACCCGCAGATATAAAATTTACCTTCTTTCCTGTGAGGAATAGACGTTTGGTTCCAATTGGGGAAATATGCTCATGGCCCAGACAACGTGATAGCCGAAAACGGCATGCTAATTGGATAAACGGGATGCGTTTTATTACATCTTCAATGTATCCCCCACGCCCATGAGGCTTCCCTGCACGGTGGAGGAAATTGTACGGTGCACCCATCAAAGGTCCGTAACAGCACTGAGAATACGTACCTTACATATAGGACCAAGGTTTGTCCCTAAGATGGGGTCCATTGCATGACCTTTCATTGGGGCGCCAGGTCACTCTTAACCCCCAAATACAAAGTTTATCTATGTTTCTTAAACTGAACAGAAAAAAAATACCCTTGGTTTGGGAACGTTCGAGCAGTACGTCTCAAGTAAGTAATACGTCTCAAGAAACAAGCTATTTTCATCTCCCCCCCCCCCTCCCCTCGTGATCATTCGTCATCGATTGACGAACGGGCGTAGGTGATAGTACCTGCGTTCTTTAATTTATGGGAGGTGTCAGGAATAACTGCCCAACCCAGAGGTATTAGTCATGTTTATTGTAGGGAACAGAAATAAATTTGGTAACTATGAGGTTGAGGGGGTAAAAGGTGCCCCAACGTAAGGTCATGCATGCCCCCCCCCCTTCCATCTTAGGGACAAACATTCGTCCTATGTGCCAGGTGTGTAATCTCAATCTGTAGATCTTTTTGTGAGTGCACCCGCACCAGACAATTTCCCACATCGTGCAGATAAGCCCTCATGAGGGCGTGGGAGCTTCATTGAAGGTGTAATAAAACGTATCCTGTTTATTTCATTAGCATGCCGTTTTGGGCGATCAGGTTGGCTGGTTCATGCACGTAATTCCCCAGTTGGAAGCAAACTTCTATTTCCAACAGGAACAAAAATAAGTTTTATAACGGGGGGGTTCAGGGGGCAGGGCGTCCCAATGCAAGCTCATGCAGTGGCTCCCATTTTAGGAACAAACTTTAGTTCTATGTGTCAGGTGTGTAATCTCTGTGCTGTAAAACATTTGATGGGTGCCCCGTACAATTTCCTACACCGTGCAGGGAAGCCTCATGTGGGCGTGGGGGCTACATTGAAGATATAATAAAACGCATCCCGTTTATCCAATTAGCATGCCGTTTTCGGCTATGACGTTGTCTGGGCCGTGCGCATATTTCCCCAATTGGAACCAAACGTCTATTTCTCACAGGAAAAGAGTTAAATTTTATATTTGGGGGTTGAGGGGTGCAGGGCGCGCCAATGCAAGCTCAATGGGTGGCCCCCCATCTTAGGGACGAAACAAAGTCCTATGAGTCAGGTGCCTAATTCCAATTCTGTAGGGCTTTTGGTGGGGTGCAACGGAATTTAAGACCACCCTGTATAGTAACGCTAGTTACAATATTATTTGACTAACTTTTCTCATAACTAATTCTTAACACTGCTTTTAAGCGACAACTTATTTCTGATGTTCTGCTCCGGCGTTACTTAAAACCTGTGTTAGCATCATGCCCTACACATTTTATCTATAGTTTCTCTTATTTTAATAAAGACCACAAATTGTGCTTTACGCTAATCACTGGTCGATAAAGAAATGACATTGCGTTCTTCTTTGCGTTTTTCTGGACCTATGGCATCATTGCTAGAGGCCATCAGTTACAACAGTGATGACGGTCGCACGACAAAACATACCAATGCTTTGCGTATTGCATTTTTGATTTTAGGAATCACGAACCCAAATTGGGTTATCTACCCCACGACGATGAGAGGAATAGCTGTTGCTTTAGGTATTAAACAATTATGGATGATCCGTAATTAATGCTACAAATACAGACTATCTACACAGGAGGGAGAGTTCTCAAATTATGGAACACTTTTTTTTTCTTTTAGCAATTTAGACTCCCCGCCTGTGTCCCTTCCTTTGTAACAACGGTATAATATTCGGTATAACCCCCCACCCACTCCACCTGAAAATACGTAACATTTCTCTTCCCTCTTCCCCCGCTCCCGAAATGTGTAACATTTTCTTGGATGAATTTGTTGTTAGAAACTTATCTGAATAGGGGCATAATGACCAGTGATAATAAAAAAAAAAAACTTTTTTTTTTCCATGCTATAGACAGATGTTAGCTTAAAGAATTTATTAAAAAATTAAGGAAAAATTCATTAAAACATAATTGGCCAAAAATTTGTGTGTTACGTAGAACTTCGGCATACTTCCCCCTCCCCCAAAGTAACAGAAGGTAATACTTTCTGACCCCCTTCACCTCCAGCCGTTATAATTTGTGAAGTCTGACTATCTCAGTTCGACCAGTTTTCTCTCTGTTGACACGCCAAAATGAAGTTATTTCCAGTAGGTTTTTCCGAGAATACTCAGGGCTTGAGCCTTGCAACTAGAGGAGTATACTTATCCCATGAAAGAATGTAAACGAACGATCCTACACTAAGAATAGAAAACAAGGACGAAAAAATTGCATTTTAGACGAAAAAATTGGTATGAACCCATAGATAAGGTACACTGCCATTCAGCTTGATAACGGCACTAGCGTGTGTCTAGATACATTCGAATAAATTAATAAAGGAAATGGTGTATCGACAGGGTTCGTCGCATGCAGCATGATTGGTTCCGGGGCTTCGCATCGGCACGTCGGTTGGAGCTGCCAAGAGAGGCTCCCGTCTTTTGGTCATTGGTCCAGGTGCGTCGGTGCGGTTCCGGTACTCCTTCTGCCTGCAGCGCCGTCTCCTGGCGACACTCGGTTGGAGCTACTCCGTCCTCCCTTTCCCTGCAAGAACCATATTATAATCTTTGGCCTTTAATAATGTCTGTTACTACAACTGATTGTCTAAATCTGATGTATTTAATGTTCCTATTCATGATGTATCCCATATGCTCATGCCAATTGTTACCTGCCCTAAAACGACCAACTTAGGGGTAGTAACTAAGTGAAGCCTTTTCTAGTATTCAAATCATCAATCCCAAGCAACATGTGAACCATTTTCGGCCAATTTCATTAAAATCTTTTCTTTACCATTTACCTTACTTATTTAGGGACTAGTCAGTCAGAATTCACTACCATACCTTCTTAAGCTGTACCAGTTCGCAGGCGAGCAATTCAACACCGAAAAATCATTAAACCTGGACCAAAATGGCGTAAAGGTAACTTGTCCCTCGGTCTCGTCCCTAACATAAGCTAACCACTATGTCAACCAGCTAACTATTACCATCCGTTGATACAATGGATATTTCTTATAAAAGCGCTTTTATATACACAAACAAATTGTAGTAATCCTTCCATGGCATCGTTTTCGTATAAACAAACTTATTTCCAACTACCTCATAAAACCTAAGCGAAACAGGAAGTCAAAGATCTCCTGATTGTTACAAACTACTATCTTTAAAACCAATAAAACTTCGACGTTGTCATCGCCAACATTTTTTGCCTCCAGACACCAATCATGTGTTCTACAGCAACTGAAAGGGTCTTTTAACCCGAGTTGTCAACCCCTTTAGAATCAGTGAGCATGGACGATTGAGCTTCTCTCTGACAAGGATAGCTGTGGTCATTCTTCCTAATGGCCGTTGGTGGTACTTTTGGCTCTTCAACTTGTACCAAATCTCCAAATTTTATTGAAGGTGCAGATGAGAAAGCCTGCCTGTGGTTACGTGCTATAAGAAACTGCATGAGTCAGAAACTTTCCCAAAATGCCCTGTAAGTTTCTGACAATGCTGCCAACGTTGAAGAGCTCGATTTGATCACTTACTGCATAAATCATCTAGCAAAGTCACTAACCTTGACCAATTTAAAAAAGGCGTCGGAGTGAGAGTTTCTACAACATTAGTGTCTTCACTAACGGTTGTCAAGGATCTCGAATTCAATCTGGCCTCCATCTCGCTTAGAACTGTTCATAACTCTTCAAAAGAAAGTCAAGCTTGCCCAACAACTTTCTTCAAAGAGAATCTCACAGACGTCATCAACCTACCTACTATTCTACTATGAATTTCCGCTGGATTCCCTGTTGACAGAAAAGAGCTTCTAATCTGGAGACTTTCGTAAATTTAACCGGAATTTCTGGAGTTCTCTGCTGAATTATTTTGCGTCATGTGTAGCATGCCTAGTCACCAGATAATACCTATAACGATATTCTGGGTCAGACAATATGGACACCACAAAACGACGTTGCTGAAGACGTTGCTTAGCAACGGAGGCATGGTAGGCTATGCTATAGCCAGCATGTAGAGCTCGATTTTTGAAGGAAAGTCGCGACATCTACGTCGCGATTATTCATCGCGATCCAGAACGACAGCTATACCAAGCGCCATGGCTGTTTGTTGTGACGTGCACATCACATGACTGGGCTAGTCCAATCAGAAGGCCAAATAGCCGTTGTTCTCGTTCGTCATTGGCTAACTCATGGTGACGTCACACCAAACAGCCATTGCACATGGTAAAGAGCATGGGCTAGGCTTACCATGCACACAATGACATCAGGTCCAACAAGACTTCATTTATGCCACGCCATTACACAATGTCCATCTGCATTGAATGGTGATGGCTGAGTACCGCTAATTAGATCCTTAACTTGATTTAATGCTCTTTCTTCCATGAACCCATAAGGATTTTTTTTTTCCGTCAGGATATTTTTCTTATTGGGACATAATTATGGGGGTAAATGTCCCTCACTGCAGGGTGAGATATTTAACCAACACACCAGTTATTGTGACGCTGTGAACGAGAAGTATGCCATTAGTTTTGTATACACGAACATGTAAATTAACTTAGCGCAAGGATGGGTCGACGGCATGCTCGCCTGATATTTACTTAGAATTTTAAACCAATTTTGCGGGTGCGTCATAAAATACATATAACGGCACAGTTTTCGCATACGTGTACCAGAGAGCAACTACTGTGTGTAAACATTCTTTTAACTTTATTTTTTCAGATATTCTTTGTTCTGACTTTCTAGACCTTGGCAAGCATCATGTCTGATGACGAAAGAACGTAAGTGTTTTAAGAAGGAGCAATTTTTCAATAATAACATTTCATGTATCAAGTTGTGTGAGGCTGTGTTTACTTTCCGCAAACTATACAGGGAATACCGAAAAGCCCTTGCATCCCCGAAACCCTCTTACTTAAAGTAAAAATTCTAAGGTCCGGAGTAGGGTATTTGACCAGCTTTGTACTGTTGCAATAGTGGGAAGGTTGGTGTGAATGTAACTGACTGGACAGCAAGTTTGCTTACTTGTTAGCTCGCTTTAAGCTCCCATATAATTGTGGGACGGTGCATCCTAGCCCTAGTACCGTCCGCACAATTTAGCTCCCTATTGTAATGTTGTGCCAACATTAGTGCTTGATTAGACATTGAGTTTTTGAGTGTGTACTTGACGGGAAAATACTAGTCCTTTCTTGATGTGAAAATTGTTGTCGTAGCGAGCGAAGCGAGCAAAGAGTAGCCTGTAACGGATTGCAAAATGTTGGTTGGTTGGTTGGTTGCGCATTTTTAATCTGGGTGGAGCCCAAACGAAAGATCGAATTGGAATGAAATTTGGTACAACGCTTGATACCGTAATTACTAATTAGTATTGCTGAGCCAAAATTTGCCGTAAATCGAACAATTATTACGGGAGAAATTATAAATTTTCGAATTTATTTCTAACAGTCACCATTGTAAATTTGGAGTCGTGAATAGTTAAGAAATTCTGTCGAAGCATACACATGCTGGTGGTAGTCAAGTGAACACGGCAAATTAAATTTTGGTTGCTTCTTTCTAGCTGATAACCTTTTTCGACTAATACCGATTTCGCATTGGTAAATTCAAGTGGTCCTGGCCATGCCAAGGAGGGTTGGGCACCGTTTTATTAACCAATGCGAAATCGGGCCGGCCTAGGCCGGGCTGGTATTTCGAGAGCCGGCCAGGCTCATACCCATGGTGTGAGCCTGGCCGCGCCAGGCACGACCAAGACCGCTTTATTAACTAACGCGAAATCAATTTGGATGGAGCTGGCCGGCGCTGCTTAAATCAGAATGGTTTATGAATGGTGCTGCAGTGTAGTGGCAGAAAGTGGATAGTCTCAGCTGCCACAAGCCGACACGTGGCGGTGCTGTAAATCGTGATCAGCGAGCCGTGGAATTGACCAACGCGAAAGTGGGCCGGCCGGACCAGCATCGGCCCCGATTGGCACCGGCCGACCCGCCCCTGTCCGGCCTGGCCGCTTGAATTTACCAATGCGAATTCGGTATAACTCAATGAAATAATAACATTTGATTGTCGCCTTTTAACCACTACTGGAACATCGCAACCATAAAAACAAAATGATTCCCTTAACGATACATTTTAGTATCATTTGAAAAAAAGAAAACTTGGATGGATTAGCTTCAGCATGGCAACGAAACAAGCATTTACACTAGCGATGGGAATCCAAAATATGAAACCTAAATCATAGTATCACGGCGAAGTGATACATATAAAACCAAACTATACACGAGACAATGCATTTGCACCACGGCACGAAACAACAACATGCCTGCGTCTAATAGTTTAAAGATTTCTCGTTACCACGGCAACGTGTATAGTCTCGTTGCCGAGGCGCATTAATGTATAGGACTAACCTCAAACGAAGCTGCTACTGATGAAAAAAAAAATGACAACTAAAAATTAGGCCTAAAAGCTAAAAATTAGGCCTAAAGGCTAAAGTAGGTCTAAGAGCTAACACTTTTTGCCCTACAATATTGTGATCGTTACTGATAGATTATAGTATGATTTTAAGATCGACGTCGCTGTGCGTGATAGAGGTGTGCCTGTATATTTTCGTTGGTGGCGTTGTCAAGTAGGCTATTAGACCAGCGGTAGCATTGCTAACCTGCTGAATCTTTTGGGTATTGCTAAAAAACTATCGCTCTGATGATTGTTTGGCTTACAATTAAATGCTTTATTATTAACATTTGTAATTTAGGGAAGGCACTTTGCGCAGCAGTAATTATTAGCGGCGGCAGGTTCAGGTTCATTTTATTTGAGCTCTAAAGGCCCTTGAAGCCATACACTCACCCTATTGCCTTAACCTAACTTACGCTATACACCACCGTAACACCACCACCGTAACAAACGTGCCGCTTTATTTTTAGTCGGCGGCGATGGCTCGCAACTTTAGAGTCGGATGTGAAAGAAGCTAAAAATAACTAAACATACACTAAGTGATGGAGCAAACGAAAGCCTATTAAAATAAATATGATACGTCGCTTTGGCATATTTGAAGAAAAAAGCTAAAATAAGACAAAGGCCTGCAATTAACAGCAGTTACGTCACATCAAAAGGCAAAGACCCCAAACTTAGCCGAGTAAGCATTTTTCCCAGCTTTTTAAGGATCATTAACAGGTACAGTCATTTAAATAAACACTGAATACAAATTTGAAATAAAGGTATGTTCTCTCTGCGTACAATAGGCCCAAAGCCTGTTTCCTAGTCTAATAATAGGTGGTTCAACAATGGATTCTTGATGAGCGACTGTAATGTAAGTTTCGCGATGATGTTCACTGCTAGAGCGTTCTCAACTTCTTTTTGTATTGTTGTTCCACTTAACCCTCAGTCTTACAAATGTTCAACTCGTTTTGCTCTTGCTTCATTTTGCTGGTTGAAGCTGGAGGGCTTTTTTATGTAGTCGTTTGGTATTCTTTGCTGCTAACGGGAGGAAAAAGTTGTTAAAGAAGGGTTGCTACTTGGCAACATGTGTTTCCTCCAATGGTCCGCCATTTTGGTTAGTTAATCCATGTTTGATGAATGCCTTCAGCTTCAGACAACAGTTTAGGCCAGGAGGTCAAGCATCTTTTCTCGTATGGAGTGCAGAGGGAAGAAGAGCCGTTTCACCAACATGTAGTCCGGAAAACTGCTTCGTATATAAATGGTGATTGCAAAAAAATCCCGTTCGACTTTGCTCGTATGCAGCGTTGTAGCAGATTTATAACATTAATGTAAGAGGTTAAGATAACCGTGCCTTCCCTTAGTCTCAACCCGGCAGAAATTAACGAGAGCAAACCGAGCCCTAACGTAATCATGTACTTGTTTTTCCACCAACTACCCAAAAGATATTGAGACGAGTTTAAACCTCTGATGTTGTTAATAAAACTATATATTGGGACCGATTTCATTCGTCCGTTTTATTGCCCCAGGCCTCAAAAACACCCCTACAGGTGTAGGCAACGATCCAAGGGACCTCTTAGGACTATTTCTAGACATGGGGAGCGTACCGTTTAAAGACCCAAATTGATCAGTACCACGCTCTGCCCTCTGACATTTTCTATGCCCTTATGAAAACGCGACTTTGTCGCCTAACCACCTCATTGTCATGGGATTGTAGGGACCATGTAGGAAATCGATGGGTTAAACCCAGATTCCCATCCATTAGCCTACAATCGCATGTGGGATCTCGAAAACCTTTCACACAATGATTAACACTATTTTACCAAACGGTACGTACTAAAGAGTACATACAATAAAATATATTGGAATGTAAATAAACTGAAGAGTTTCATGCAGAACACTGTTAAAAATTTCAGTTAGTTTACTTTCCAATCACCAGACAGAAATGACGGTCACGGCCCGTTTTCATTGTTACCTCATTTTCTGAATTCTCGTCTCAGAAAAACCTCAGGGCAAGATTTAGGCAATTTTATGGTACGGAGAACTGCAACCAAATGATTAGTTCCCTGTATTGTCAACTTACGGTTGCCTTTATTTTTTAGGGTACCGTATAAGTTAATCCCCGAATTATTTCACGTATAGACTAGCAGAGAATTCACTTCCCCACGAAAAGTGAACAACACTCGGTTAAATAGCGACAAGCGCTAGTCAAGATAAGCACATAATACACAAAATAAAATAAGTGCCACTCGTTTTGTACCCCACATCGGGGAATGTCTTAAAGCAGGCTAATATTGTTTTAAGCTGCAAGCTTAAGCTGATATCTTAAGACATTAAAGATGCTCAATACATGCTGCTACAATTCAGATAAAACTCAACGATATCCATATTTAAACGTTATGAGGCAAGAGCGAATGTCGTCAGAGCGGAAGGTGTGAAAACGAGAACAGTGACAGGGTACCATGGGCAGAACGTACGCTAAGACAGGAACATAAGTTAAAACCTCTGGCACCCTGGCTGTGCGCAATCTAAATTATGGGTGCGTTGGGAAGGGGGGGGGGGAAGCGGTTCGTTAGGAAACGATAAAGATCCTAACACCTTACCAATCAGAACTGCCGGGAACTCACTGCCGAAAAATACGAAGAACAAACTCTGGGAGTGCGCAGTCAGAACTGTTAGAGGCGCGCTTCGCACGGTAACCATAAGTATGGATTCTAGCATTGATTTTGCAACATTGGATCGCTATAAGCGATTTAATTCATACTTTGCTTCCACACCAAGAGCAACGTTAGAGAAGGTGTGTAATCATCTGAGTGTGTTAAGCCTGCAGCCGTGAAATCGCTTATTCCGTCCCATTTTTGCAATATTCATGCTATAAGTGTTTTATAACCTACTTTCGTTTCGTGCAGCCGCACCAAACGAAAATACCGTTGTACGACGATGTCGTCCTCCAACTAAACATGCTATAAAATAAACAATCAACGCTACACACATGAGTGATACAATGAACTTGAGAAGGAATTAACAATGCATAAACAGTGACGAAGAGGACGATGCATCATTGTCTGTTTTTACGCCAATTTTCTGAGTGTGTACTTTTTTCCATGGTGGTTTATTTTCATATGCTCATGGGTAGTCATCGAATCGCTGTACGGTCTACAGAATGGGGAACATATCATCGTCATGTTAAAAATAACAAATTGACAAAATTCCTAAAACTAAAAAAAGTGTTGATCATTTCAAAGAAATAAAGAACATATTTCTCAACCGTTTCTATGACTACGTCCGTTTTTCAACTTTGAGTATGCCTATTATA
>JAHWFP010022373.1:71469-88737 GCA_023313725.1 Lithobius niger | reverse complement strand
CAGTCCCAGCATCAGGTCGTCCAATATTGACGTTGGCAGGAGCTGAGGCAGGATGAGTCACTACACATGTTGTAGATTTACACGTTCCATTTCGTGTGCCTACACAGCAGCATGCTCACAGTTTGCAGGTCTGTATCAATGACTTCCTGGGTGCAGTCACAGACTACTTGATGTAGAACGCTGTTCAGGCTTTGTGGGTTGTGCTGGGTGAGTCTTCTCTACACTTTGGGCGAATAAATTGCTTGCAAACCTGTGTCTTCCCGGCATGAATTGAGGACGACAGGACCCTGTCGGGCCCATTTTAGCAGTTTACTACAAGCTTGGCGAGAGGATGCATGAGAATCTTGGTGTTACTGGTTGTGGTCTGCTGCTTCTGTTGCATCAAGATTTTAGCCATGGCGGTTATAGCGGTCTGTCTGCCATGTCAATGGCGTTGGTGTGTTTTCCTTGGTGCAGTCTTTGAAATGCATTTCACTGATAGCGATTTTTTCTGTGACGTGCCCTTTGTTCATGAAGCTATGACATTGGGCGTTGGTGTTTGCATTCCCTCCATTTAACTATGTGTAGGGTGTGCACTGCTAAATGTTACGTCCAGCTTTGTTTGTGAACTTGCCAAAATTTCTGTGGCTCTTTATGTGGCTCTGGGTCTCCAGTTGTTGTCATATACGATTCATACAGACTCTCAGTCATGTATGTTTGTTTTGCGCTGCTCTATTGCAACCATGGATATCTGCGATCATCTAGTTTTTACTGAATGCTGGCAAATGTGGTTGGCCAATCAGGTGGCAGACGTTTTTATTGCCACGATTCGTAGGCACAGTGGTTGCCATGGGAACGACAGTGATGATACGATCGCGAAAGGTGCTGTGTTTTCTAAAAGTGACTGTCACTTTAGTGTGGTCAGTTAGATCCAGTTTACAGCTCTCCGTGTCTGGGTAAAGGGGTTATGGAACAAGGAGTGGGAGGGAACAATGACGGGTCGTTTGTTAGACCGCCTGCACCCGACATGTGGTGTGTAGTCAGGGCTTGATGGTCTTCCTACATGGATGGTGCAATAACTCCCGAGGCTGCGAACACACTTTGTTGTCCGGTCACAGGCATCAGTTATGGTGGACGATTTCCCCACTCTGTGTCGGTTGTGGTGTCGAGGAAATGGTTGTCTATTTTCTGCCGTATTGCACTAAGTATGATGTGCACTGGCGACACCTTTACATCTGGAATGCACATAAGGATCCTCTTCTGACCCTTCCTTGTGCTGCTTCATGTAAGGGTAAAGATGTGTGCTGTTTGCAAGCTGTTGTTCAGTTTTGTCGGGGTACTGTAGTGTGTCTGAGTTTTAGTCAATCATTTGTCTTCTCTGTCTGTTGCTGTCTCATATGTTTTCGGCATCTCAGGTTTGTTGGCTTTAAGTTGTGGGCTGTGCATTTGTGTTAATTAGCAAGTGGGGATTGGAATTACGGTGTATGGTGTTGCGCTGTGCAGTGGTAGTAGTTGATGGTCAGGGATGTGATGTTGTGGCATTGTGACGTGTAGTTTTCTTATAGGGAATAAGGTTACAGAATATGGGTCATGCAAATCAGCAAACATTGAAGTTGACGTTTGCACCGTCCTCCTGTGGGCTCCTGTGTGGTGTGAATCTTGGTTGGGCGATTTTGACTGTTGGTATCCTTCTTGTGTTTGGTGCTGGTGACAATTTGGTGAAAATGCCCTTGTGTCAGACTTGACTGACAGAGCGAAGAGTGAGCAGTATGTCACAGTATGTAGAAATTCGTGATGCTAGTGTAGTTCAGGCTGGTTTTATTTAGTTTTAGCTATAGGGCGTAAGGCTTCGAGCCAGGGCCCTGGAATAAAATAAAATAAAATCAACTATGAATCTACCATGATTCGCCCTGACACAGGCTAAATCTATACACATGCTAGTGTGTTGCCATCAAGTAAAGAACATGAGAAAAATACGAATGGAGCATGAACATAAATATAATTTCTAATGCTTCTTTTTTACAAAGAAAATTGTACGGAGAATGTACATAAACAACACAAACCACACCATTCCAATGACAATAAAAACCAAGTGAAAAAAGCCCGTAACTTCACTAACAAAAAACGGAAGAACTGTGAATAGAGATGACACTATTCTAAATTCTGACACACAATAGTATGTTTCCATCATATAATGGGCAAAGGACACACCCTGGGTGGAAAATGCACATAAATATGTATTTCTAATGCTCCATATTTTCCCAACAAAATTGGGTGGAGAATAAACATACACTAAACCAGACCATACCAATTACGAGAAAAAGAAAGCAAAAAAAGGCAACAAATTAATTGACTAAAAAACGGCTTCGCTTTTAGAAAAAACATTAGAGGTCAAATACCCATGGAATTCACAGCTGTGATGCGCACAAATAAAAACGAATTAGAGTGTACTCGAATGAAACAAACTATAATTTGAACTGTAAGTACATGAAACAATGGTTTTGATTTACCAGCTTCATACACACGCATACATGTACATCACCAATGAAACAAACAAAAAACACATAAGTATTTAACACATAAAAATACACACAAGATACAAATATATACACACGGTGAAACATTCTTAAAACTTAAACCCACTAAGACATACAAAACAAATTCCATAAACTGTAAAACGCATACAAAAAATTCGACAAACAGAAATACACACATAATATGGACACGTAATCACTCAAACAAAACAAATAAACTAAAACAGAAACCAAAAACACAAACACACAAAAAAACCTTAACATGGATTATGCATGTTTCAAAACTTATAAATTCACGCACAAATAAAAACCTATAAATCACACAAAACACACATTAACTATAAAACAACAAAAACACACATAAAAAATAAATGCCAGTGTAATACGGACAATTTGTGTTCACTTTCTGACATAACCCGTCATTTAACAGCCATCCTTGTTCCTTGGAATTGGGGTTCAAATTATAGTTTTGCTTGAGTGAACTGTAATCCTCGTTTTATTTACGCATTTTCACAGCTATGAGTTCCATGGGACTAAGAGCTCTAATGTCATGTTCCTAATTTGCTTAGCTAATAAAACCAATATCCTAAACTATAAACGAGTGGTACGACAACATTAAGCAGTATGGAGGAATTAGCACGCATAAACAGTGAAAGATTAATGCGCTTTATTGTTAGGTGTTTAGGCCAGCCTCCTACATGTGTTCATCTTCAATCATGGCGTTTTTTCAGTTGCCCGAGGCAAGTCACTGGGCTGCAATAACTGCAGTACCGTCTACGGAATGCAGAAAATATAACTACTAGATTATAAATTAATCGATCAACAATTCCTATTCATACAAACTATTGTATTAAAAATTATTGATCTTTTCAAATAACAAAGGACATATTACTAACTAGTTTCTTTGGTCGCTTCAGTTTTCAAATTCTGAGTATTTTAAATAATGAAGTTACCGAAAGTAAACTTCATTCTATGTAGTTTTTTAACCAGTGAGAGTCATGCAAAAAATCCCGAAATTTCAGGATTAATCCTGGCATCCTGGGATGAGAGAAATGAATCCCGAAATTCTGGGATTGCATATCACTTCGAGGGATTGGATGCCCTGTTACTAGCAACATTTCTGCATAATTTATGGAGCATATGAAGTGCATATGATGACCTTGGCCATACCCTAATTTGGTAAGGGAATATATATGCGGCCTCAGAACACCGAATGTTTTACATCTCCAAGAATCGGGAATAAATTTCAGTTTCTTTATTCCTATCAGTTTTTAGCATCATCTTTGAGTACCCTCGTTGGGACGATCTATTGTATCCTGCACTAAAAGAATATTTCTACTTTCATCCCATCTTCCCACCCATTAAGGTTTATATCCATATGAATATGAGACAATTTCAATAAATTTGCGAAAACGTCATTACCATCAAAATAGGTTTTTTATTCAGATTTAATTAGTGGGGATATTTCAGGTTCGGATTACGATTAAGCAGGTATTGTTTGGAACGAAACTGGGAGTACGTCTTACGGTGACAACCATGATTTGTATGTCATGGTTGTTGTCTGTTTATTAGCTGACTATTTAGAGGGTTTTAGTAAACTCTGTTTATTACAGTATCACTTGGGCCCAACCCACTTCTTCACATTATCTGATTTATCATGGTAGGTAAGATGTAGGTTACCTCGTAATGTTTGATTTATAATACCCAGGTTGCTTACACAACTATCCTTCAGACTTTCGCTTACCCCAGAAAGCGTCACAACAACTGACAACATGTTGTCCCCTTTAACACAAGTTGGCTCTCTAGCAAGGCTCTCGCTTCATAGTTAACAGATCAGTCTTTTATTCCATGAAAAAAGAATATACGTGTTATATAAGAATCTTCTTTATTACGTGCAACAGGGGTTGGTAGTCACAAAACTACACAAAGGAATTCAGTTCACCAAAACAGCTTGCATACAACCTTATAAAGATTACAATGCAGCAAAGCACGTTACAGCAACCCCAAACTTTGAATGAAACACATACAAAACAATGTGTAGTATTATTTTTGGTAAGTGTTGTCAAAACGTAAGGACACAGGTAAACATCAAATTAACGACTGATGTAACCCAGTCCCTCAAAGTTATGCAACAACTTACTGTTGACTATTTTGATATTTTGGCCCCTGGTCTAACTATGTTCAAATTGGACCATAGGAAAGTAACCTTAGACCTTTTATTGTTTGTCGGATTTTTCATTTTAGGACATTCTAAATTACATACGTACAATTTTTATTACAGGAAAATGAAACGTAAATAGGGTTCAAATAAAGAACTGCTTGTGTCCGATACTGTCTCTTTCATTTGTCATATCTACACATCCAAATTGCATGGTAATAATATGATAGCTGATATTCAACACTACAATACTAGCAATAACCCGGAGGATCCCCCTTTGTACAATTAGCAAAAAAATATCACTGCAAATACACAGATGAACTTCCGGCAAACACCATTTCCTTTTTTGTAGGCCAAAAAGTTAAATCTTATACCTTGTTTACTTTGTCATTTGGCGATCAGTCTAAGAAAGTCGATGTGGGCATCAAAAAAAGTGTTTTACAGAATTTTGTGACTAGTAGCTATTGTTTGCCGTGGTTGAAATTGAAGCATTCATCGTTTAGTTTTGAGCAGGCTGCCATCAAAGCTATAAATATTATCCAAAATAAATTATGGTTAAGCACACAAGACTATAAATGGACATTACAGTCTCGTGGTCTGTCCCATGTGGACATTACAGTCTCACACTCACATTGTTGAGATGTAAATACATCTGTTTGTTTATCTGTTTGTTGACTCTAGATTGTTGACATCTTTATGTAAATTCGGTCTGCGGCCTTGCAGTGCTGGAAACACTGGTTCTCGTCAGATCCCCGAAGTTAAGCAGCATTGGGCTGAATTGATACTTGGGTGGGTGACCACCTCGGAATCTGGCTGTTGCAGACATAGCGCCTTAGGGCTTCGGGCAGGATAACCAGGAGTGGTTAACGCTCGTAAAACCCTTTTTTTTAATTCGGTGAATGACGTTGTTTGCCTTTAATAAAATATCGCGTAACCTTTTATTGAGTTATTTTTTTCTTCATCATTTCTATTCAGTTTTTTTAGCTTTGTTCTAGAATTGGCTTATATTCAGGCTAAGAGATCAAAAACTACAAAAAATGGTTTTTTTATGTATCATGTTCAGTGGGAAGATGATATCATTAGTCAGGAAACGGAAATTGGTCCACTGAGGTAGCTCACCTATAATGACAACCGAATGCAACATTTGTTTCGTAAATCGAAACTTTATTTTTATGTGTCATGGGTGATGGGGAATGATGCCAAAGAAGATATGATGTCAATAGTCATGACACCAGTTCCGGAAGCGACTATGTAACTACCGTTAAGTCCCACTAAGTTATCTCATCAAGGTCCCCATGAACTCCGTTCCCAGTGGGCATTTTGGAAGTGTGATAGGCACGAGCTTTACCACTATTCTTTCAAAGCAGCCTTGGGTTTCCATTATTCAATGTTATATGATAGATATCTATCTAGCCAGATTCTTCACCTGGGTTCATGTTTCAATACGATTAGGGGTTATTCTTTTTAACTCAATGCAACCATTTTCATAGGGACAGAAATTTTTCTCGAATAGGGTCACTGGGATATGGAGCTCTCTGCTAGCTCTTTATCATCCTTTAGGAAAATACTTAATAAATTTGGTTAGCTCAGTATCTTAATGGCTTGATGTGTATATTTAACAATGGTTTCTTCAGTAGCATGCACAGACCCCCTACGGGACAGGGGCAACTTTTAGTAAAGGGCAAAGTAAGTTTAGTGGACATTTTGTGGTAGTTTTTTACTCTCTATTTACACTTTTCTATCCCTTTCTTAGCCTTTCTTGGCCCTCTTCAGGCCTTTTCCTGCCCTTTTTAGGCTTTATTCAGGCATTTAGGCCCTTTTTCAGGCATGCAAATGTCGGCACAAACAAATGGATTATTTTCTTTTTACAAAAAGTGTATTTTACGAAAGAAGGCAGGGGCAATTCCTCGTCTCCCTGCCCCGTTGTATGCATGCCATTGGGTCGCTTACTCGCCTACATCCTTTAAATTTTAGGAGTATTTTCATTTAACTTGTTCTAATGAGGGCTGCTGTTTGTGGGTTGCCGATCCATGTCTTATGAGCCAAAAAAGTTTTATTATTTTTTATTTAGCTACAAACGAGAATTAAAAAAAAAATTAACGTTAGAGCAACAGAAATAGGCCTTAGAGAAGGCAAATTTTATTTTGTGTTTTTAATAGGCTTCTCATAAGCCTATGAGTTTCAGCTCCAGTTATTTACAAACCAAAATGTAACTCTTCATTATTTTAGACTAGCCATTTGCATTACTGAACTTTGATATCATGTCTAAGCATGATTATTGAATGCTTATCTGAAGTACTAGATGCGTGCAGCAAGACTAACCTAAACGAAAGTTATTTTTTTCAAAAAAGTTAGCGTACTCCTTCCGTGTGGTTTCTTTCAGCGTGGTTTTATGTTGAGATACGTCTGAGTGGTTCGCTTCTAGGACTCTTGCTCAAGTTATCAACAAGGATTACTATCGTACAATTAAGAGAAGATTATCTGACAGTCCAACTTATTTCTATAGAAATGTATGAACTTTTATTGGCAGTTTGTGCCACATAGGCCTACACAGTTCAGCAAATTTGACATCTTCAACATTACTTTCAAACAGTTCGTTTTACATTACTGTCATAGTCCTGCATGGCTTATAAAAAAAAGGTGGGTGTCATGCTTTAAGTCTTTTTCCTCCTGGAGTCTTAATTCCACCTATGTTTTATTGATGCACTAAGCACTACTGTAAGTCAAGCACTCAATATTAAAATGGATACCCTAATTCAAACGTATCCCTTACAACATCTGTCTTTCATATTTTCAAAGGTGGCTTCCAAGAAGTGAAGGAAAACTTACACCACAAAATTAACTAGGGAGTATTTTAAATTCACAGATAATTGTTAGTTGTGATTTACTAGAAAATTTTCCACCGGCTATCTTTGGGAAAACCATTCGGAAGTGATGCTTCCAGTTTTACATTCTGCTATCAGAACGACTGTGTGCCTAATGATGTGTTCTGAAAGGCTATTTAGATTATGCTATAAGGTCTTTACTTCGTAATAAAAATTAAATATAATTCTTATTTTCACAAAACTCGCGTGTGTTTTATAGTGTGTTCTAAAAAAAACTTCATGAGTTCAGTATAAGTAAAAATCACCAGAAATAACGTTATCTCGTCATTTCATACATTTTGAAATGTATCCGCATTCTGTATGCCCAAAAGAAATAAAAGAGGTATATTGCTGGGTTTTCTTATCCAACACTCAGGTGCAATAATTAATTTGAAATATTTCAGAAATTATAGTCATGTTACTGTCTATACATGCTGTGTTCTTCAGTATTTTGAAATCATGATTAAAGTCCCCTTCTAATCTGTCTTAGTCTTCAACACAGCATCGACATACTTAAGGGTGCACATAAGGATTCTATTATCTTGTGAGTTAGTGGACCTATGAATTGAGGGTTGCCAACTCTTGTTCTGTGATTTCCATGTTTTTAAATTGTGAAAAAAATTTAAAATTTTTTTAAATTCTGAAAACTAAAATTAACCCGAATCGGAGTTGAATTTTCAAGCCGTTTCGTGATCTTTAAGCCCAGTCTAGTGCCGATCATTATTGAAGAACTTCCTCCATACCAAATAAGCAATGTGCCTCTCTGTTTACTAAGTTATGTGCACGTTTAGTTATTTGCAACGTGATAAAACTTTAAGTTGTTTGACTACTAAATTTATTGGGTAGTTTGACAACTCAAATAATCAGTTGTAAAAAAAATAGTTTTTTTACGAATCCATTTTAGTTTGTTTCATCACTCGATAAGAATATAGGTTTGAATTTTTGTTAAAGTTTCCAGTTGGATCGTAGCACTTTGCTACATTCTTCTAAGCTTTAACCCTCTGCTGCCAGTATGTTAAGACGTGCCATACATATTAATCAATGGAAAATGAAGTAACACAGATCATGTCGGTTAAACGAATGCTAGAAGGTGAAACCTGCTGCAGTTTATATAGTTATACTTGAAAGATTAGTTCATTGCTTTAAAAATTTGTATTGGATTCATTATTGTTTGAAGACATCTTGTGATAGAAGGAAATGAACCAAGTGACATATTTTTCAAAATGTAAAAGCTAGAATTTACTCAAACTCCTGTTGAAGCAGCAACAAACATTTTTCAACGAATGCTATACTGAGAACGATGGTCTGACTCTTTCATCTTGACTTAACTGCAAATTTAAGGTCGGAATGCATTCACGTATTGAACGTATTTGCTGGCTCACCAGTTCCCTGAAAAATTCAAGATCCCATGACATCCCGCCATAATCGCTGATCCTTTCCTCAAGGGTTCTGCAGCATACTGTGCTCTACACAGATAAGAGAATGAGTAAAGGTGACTGCAACATTACACATGTGATATTATGGCCTGCCTTATTCCATGGGAGTAGGTAGCATTCCGATTAAATAACAGTACACTAGCTCAGATTTACACTTTAATGATACAATCTCATAATATCAAAGTTAACTGAAGTCTTATTTTTTTGTTCTTGATGGTGTTATTTTTTCAAGTTGACATTTTTTCGTAAATGAGCTATTTATTACTTTTGATGATTTAGTTTCGACAATGTAAACAAGCTGTCGGTTTTATATAGGATATCATTAAAAGAATGTATTATGGCAAGAAGCTAAGTCACTTCTAATAAAAGTCTAGAATATTTTTGATTGGTGCTGTGATGAAGTCGGAATGCTGAAATTAACAATACATTTTTTGTATTTTTTTTTCCTTAATGGCATATCAGTTGAGTTTAGCTTTTTTGCAGCCCAGTGTTAGTTACAGGTTTATAGGTTCAGCGTAGATAAAATAAAAATCTACCTTTATACATTACGGCTAAAACTACCTCTGAATTCTTGCGATAATTTTCTTCAATTCTTCCTTCAATCCTTAAGTTCAAATTAAGAATCTGACAGTGGACGAATTATCCAGCTTCACCTGCGTTGTTGTCTATTTGTGTTTGACATCAGGTTGCCTACTGAACGTTATTTAGAGGAATCTTGATGCCCTCAATAGAAAACATTAATGGGTGTACTGTATAGTAATGAATTAAAGCTACTTAAAACCAGTGTAATAAAAGTTACGAGCCAGCCATCATTTACAGCTGCGTCTCACGTGAGACGCAACCTAATCCCTTTCAGCTATCATATTTTCGTGCATATATTGCATTCATGGCGCAGCTTTGCAAGCAGTTGATTAACATTATAAAATTAAGTATTTAGGTCTATGCATGATGCATAAAATAGTACGACACGTCAACAACATTTAAGCCTTGAAATGACTTGCATACTTTATGCTGCATAACGAGAGCTTTAACAACGTAACATCTACAAATATAAGAATCTACTAGCAGTATCAGCTGTGAAATGAGAAGGTTGTTCCTAGTAGTATTTTGCATCAATTATGTGTTAGATGCTGCTAAAAGTAAGTAATGCATAATACGTAAAATAGCCTGTAACATGTAATACGATGGGCGTAGTTTGGTTAAACTATATTTTAGTTTCTTTAAAATGTAAATTATTACAATAACTGTTGGGGCAAATGGAGAGTTTCTTATTTCATTTTAGACAACTTCTTTGATAAAATGATCACTCATTCCAATTGCTCTTAGGATATCCTGTCACCTGAGATGTAACAGGTGAGAGCATGTTTACAGGGATGACGTGTTTTCATGGTCGCTCTCAACTGGATAATTTTTTCTGCAGGAAAAAAGCAAAAGAAATGGCAGAATCATAATTACAAGCACTGATGGCTTGGCTTGCATAGAAGCAAGACTTTATATTTGGTTCCTTTGGTTTTGTCACGTGAATCATTCATTGCTCCGAAAGCAGGATGGGGAAATTAGGGCTTCATGGCAAGACAATGAATAGTTATTTAAAACCAACCTTAATCACAGCGCAAAGGTGCAGGTTGTCACTGCACTATCCCACACATTACAGTGATATCGAACAAACCCCAAATCTAAGTCTTATCATTTCTGTATTTCCTGAAAAAAATTAAAAACCCCCAGACATCAGAAAAAAATCTTTGCCAAACTGACAAGGGTAGGTTCACAGAAGATGGTAATGGCGACAAACTCCATCAAAATCGTAACAATCAACTAGAATGTGATGGTCTGTAAGTAGCCGGTGACAGCAATGACATGAGAAGCAGAAATTACCTTACAAGAGTAAGTAATAAATAAGGTTTGTGTGACCAACACGGAAACAGGCCAACAACATTTCTTCTTGGTGACTGCACAGTCTAACCCAGTCCAGTAGCAAGCCTGGACAGTGTAACCAGCCCTCAATATATCACTATCTTGTTTGTAAAACATGGCTTGCCAAGCAGCATGCAACATAGGACACATAGTTGCAAATGCATTCAAGTGAACAAGGCTGATATCCTTTTCGACAAAACCATAAAGATTCCTTTCGCTGCCACACACACATGCTCATGTACAGCTGCACATGGCCCGGTATTGCTGGCCAGGCAATCAGGAAAGAAGTACTTGGCTTTGCTGTGTCAATGGGTTCTGAGGGTTATACCATGCCAGGGCCTCTCGGGTAATCATGAAATCAATAGAGATAATAAAATGCATGACCCGAAGGGTCAAAGATCCTTTTCACGGCCAGACAGATTGCCAAAAACTCCTCAAAAACACAAAATATGTTTGTGATCTTTGTATGTCTATATAGTGGAAAGAAACCCCTAAATGTGGATTGTGTTGAATTGCTTTTGAAAGGAAGAGTAAACTTATCACTGCACGTACATCTATACGGTTAAAAAATAAAAATCGCTTGAACGTAGTGAGTGTTACAGGGCTTATGTGAAAAGAGTGATTTATTGCTACACGTACATCTGCATTGTGGAAAGAAACTACCTGATTGTGAATAGTGTGGTAGGGCTTTATTGCTGCACACGTGTTTTATTGCTATACATACATGTACATAGTGGAAAGAAACGTGCTGAAAGCAGTGAGTGTGGAAGGGGTTTCACAGTTTTTGTTGCACGTACATGTCCATAGTGGGAGGAAGGCGCTTGGACGTAGTGAGTGAGGAAAGGATTTTACAGTTAGTTATTTATCGTAGCATGGAAAAGTGGTTACTAGACATGGAAAGAAATTCTTGCTCTCTGCTGCAATTGTGAAACCAATTGAAAGAAACAGAAAAAGAGTCTTGAAATCTTTGAGAAAGGAAAGCATTGTGTGGCTTCTTGGTAACGTTGCGCCACTCCTTCCATTGGTTTCTGACAAGGTTCAGCAAGAGTTGGTGAACCCTCCTGGCGGAATGCAAACTGTTGTATCATCCACACCCAGGACTAAATCACCATACACTTTCAATCCAGCTGTTAATGACTTAAACTATTCTAAAGCATCAGTTGGCGATGACAGTGCGGTGTTGAATGCCTTGGCAGGTGTTGATAGCATCCAGCGGTATGTCTAGCTTAGCAGGTTGGAGTGTGACATTATTAGTCAAGAATTTAACACAAAACTGAATAGCATAAGCAGTACACTTCATAGTTCCTGTGTTGATATCTCTGAAACTGTACGCGAAGAAATAAAGAAGAGTTTAAACTTCTGCAGAGTGTTGCCACACAACATGGTCCTTTCTGACTTTAGTAAAACTGGTGCACATCTTAGCTCTCCAATACAGCCACCATATGAGTCTATGCAAACTGGTGATGCTGGTGATCCCTTCAACAGAAGGTGTTCCCATGTGCTGACTTTCTTTGAGTTCTTCGGTGAGATCCTCAACATGAAACTATTAAACCTAAAAACAAAATTTGAAGCTACCAAGCTACATCAAACTGCGACGTTGCTCAAAATTATTAACACTGGCGATAGCCAGTGTTAGTAAGGGTTGACCTAGGGTCTCTATGTTAAACTCTCAACTTTGAAAATTTATAACTCCGTCAAAAGTACATATTTTTAAACCAAATTTGGAATCTAGCCTTGACTAGTCAAGGCCTGTCTACAGTCCAAAAATTTTGAAATTCGGCTCAGCCGATTCCGAGATACAGAGAGGGGCCAAATAGACAACTTCTTGTTCTTGGAGGAATTGTTGTTCTGGGGATGTACCTTTCGTCTGTCCTCTCTCTAGGTCAAACTACACCACCTAAAATCATGGTAATAGACTCAAATCATAGCTTCCTAGGTGAGCATGTGCCTTTTCAAGGTTATTTTAGTGTAAGTGAAATAGTTATTTAGAAAAAAAGCCATCACTTGCTAGCTGAAACAATGCTATTTTGCTAAATTAAAAAACAAATTCTCCCTACTGTAACGAAATTCTCCTAACGTATAAATAGGGAGCGTTCACAAACTACGTAACGCCTGGAGGTGAGTTCAGCACATGTGTTCCATCTGTTACGATGGGGAAGGGGGATTATGATGAAGTTATACGTAACACTGGTTTTTCGCTACAATTTTTATCTTCATTCTTTAGCTAAACTATTTTTCTAACATCTGTATAACGAATTTTTTTCTTTTTTTTACAAATATCTAGTCATTACACCCCTAGGTACTACATACTACTCATAAAAACGAATTCAACCAAATAAATAAATAAATATGTATATGTATACAACTGCAGGGCGGTGGGGTGGGTGGAAGAGTATTAGAAAATGTTACGTATTTTTAGGTGAGAGGGGTCAAGCTAAATGATACACTGGTGTTACAAGAGGAGGGGGCTGGAGTTCTAAATTGCTAAAAAAAAGTTACGTATTTGTGAACGTTCCTTACGTCGGCGTAGATAACATTCCTGTTGGATTCCTGAATACTGTTCGGTACATTCACCATTCCTACTTGTAAAATGTTAACGCATATTCGTACTAAAGGTAGCGTTCTGTGCGGGAGCAATTCATACGGTGGGGATATCCAGTTGAGGGTTAACGTTAATCTTTTGGCTAAACTTGGTAATAAGGAAAAATGGTGATATCCATCACGAAATAAGTTGAGGGCTAAGCAATATTTAGCCTGAAGGTCGAGGCCTAACTTAGCACTGAGCAGTTAGCCCTGAGCTGTAAAAAGTGGTGATTATCCATCTAGTATTAGGGTTATTTCCGAGTTTTAACAACATATTAACAGGGCTAATTTAGCCTGAAGGTCGAGGTCTAAGGAGTAAAGAGCTAACAAAACCCCAACTTAGTCCTACATGGATATCACCAACTTTTTTTCTCCAGTCCACTAACTCCCAGGTCGAGGGTTTGTTAGATCCAGGGTTAAGCTAGTCCGGGGCTAGTTTAGACCTCAACTGGATATCCCCAACGTTAATGTATCGTGTAGGAATGGTGCTTCACATTCAGTGTAGATACGAATCCTACTCCATAGCGTGTATAATTGGTCGCACTGTTCGGTGTAGATAGGAGTCCTATCTCCAGATGAATGTACTCTCTCTAACCTACGTCTGGCACTGAAAATTCCGATTTCTTTCAGATTTTGCACATAGACCAGCCAGCTATTAAGTGTTGGCTATCGCCAGTGTTAATATCAAACATGGAGCTGGAGAGGAGACCTGGCTCTTCATGCGAAAGTGGGACAGAGCATGTACTGCAGTGTTTTTGGTTGTTCCTTCCTAATTTGTTTTTCCAAGCAAGGAAGTATTCGACGAAATAGGTCATTTTTCTTTTTTGTGTGTGGGGGGGGGGGGGGAAATTAATCTGTTCCAACTACTTTTTTTTCCAAATAAGGAAATAGATGACAAAACAGCTTTTTTTGGGAGGGGGACGGGGCCTTGCATCGCTCCTACTTTTTCTGTCCGCATAAGGAACAGATGACAAAATAGGGGAGGTATGGGGGGAGGGGGAGAAGATGGGGAAAGGTTGCTCCGCTCCTATTTTTTCCTAAATAAATATTCCGAGCAGGAAAGGCGCCTCACATTGAGTGCAGATGCGAACCGTACATCGTAGCGTGTACAATTACCCCCACTGTTACATATAGATGGAATCCTACTATATCCAGAAGAATGTATTGCCACTGGGAAATTCCGATTTCTTTTAGATTTTGCACTTGTAGAACCCGCTATTAGTTGATATCAGATGAAACAATGAATGCAGCATCGCTGTTAAACTGTAATGGCCGCCACCTTGAAATCAGGGCCATTTGAAAATTTTGCTTATTATCGTTCGATTTCCTTCAAATTTAGAACGGAGACGAAATAGTTGATACCAAGTGAAACAGTAAATGTGCCATCGTTACTGGTGACCACCGTTTTGAAATTGGGGGTTCATTTTGAAATTATGCTTATTAATTCAGATTTTCGATTTCCTTCAAATTTAGAATGAAGACGATATAGCTGTTTACAATTAAAATAATGAATTTCTCATCGTCACTATTAATCTGTAATCCACGCCATCTTGTAATGAGCCAGACGTTTTGAAATTATGCTTATTATTGCCTGATTTCCATTAAACAAAAAATTAAAAACGTGAAAGCAAAATTAAAAAGGAAGTTATACTCCATCTCTAAATTGGGTGTATAGTGCATTTTTCTCGTCGCAGGCAGTAGCCTTCCGTCAACTCCACTGTTTTATAGTTTAGCTGCAATTCTAAAAGTTACACGTATTAATAAACAAAAACGGAACGTTAAATGTTTAGAGTAAGGGTCTAAAAGTAAAAACCTAGAAGGAACATGGACAAGCTTTGACAGTAAAGGCTCAGGTGTAAAATTTTGTCAGTAAGAGGCTGGTAAGCAATAGACCCTTACTATCCGGTGGCCAGCTTTCGTCCTTAAGAATAGGTAAACAGTAAATATATTTTGACGAAAAACTCTAAATCCGTCTGTAAGACTCATGTGATGGTCCAGTGTTAGTATGGGGTTCGTTCCCTGCTTTGCTTTATGTTTAAAGGTGTATTTTTCGGTTTGGTAACACGTCAGCACATACGCAGTAAAGAGGATTATTGGTTACCAATTATTGACGATTATCATTTACCTTAAAATCTATGAAATGCGTATAAAGGGAGCTTTAAAGAAAGTTCTTTAAAGATACTTTAGGCACTAAAACCTGCTAAATCCGTACATGCACACGTACCGTCCGAGTAGGTTATAATTAAATTTACAAAGATGGATTTACAAATTTGGCTCAATAAATCATTAAGCAAGTCCAGTGTTAGTGGAGTATGAGTTTCCTGCTTTGCTTTAAGTTGAATTTTTTTTCGATTTAGTTCACATGACAGCGTATTCGTTGCAGGGAGCATTATTGGTTGTCCTGTACCACAGATGTACGAAAGATAATCAAAAATTCTAAAGCATCAAAATACAAATTGCCAAACTTCACAAGAAACTTATGTTCCTAAAGTTCCTTAATGATACAAAGATAACCTGCGTTCATAGATATGTTCTGTCCGAATAGGCTCAGAACTAAGCTAACCACCGGGTAGTAAGGGTCTAATGATTACTAGCCTCTTACTGACAAAATGTTACACCTGAGCCTTTACTGTTAAAGCTTGTCCGTGTTCCTTCTAGGTTTTGACTTTTAGACCCTTACTCTAAACATTTAACGTTCCGTTTTTGTTTATTAATAGATAATATTTTCAACTGTTTAATAAACGAGGTAAAAAATGTGGTACCACCTTCTTCAAGCTTCAACACTGTTCCTCTGCCGTCATCCTATGATACCGTTGGCGTGGGTACTATTGTTGCCTAGCCGGAGTCCGGTAGTATCCAACTTGTTTCATTGCACATTTATCGTGTTCTGCCAAACGTGACCTGTGAACTGCGACACATTGAGTCCGTGAGGTCTGCCGCTTCAAATAATGATTGGGTCAATACTCACAAACCTGCAAAACAGGGTAACCAACAAGTGATTAGGCAAAAAAAATCAGCCTCCCATTAAGAATAATGCCGAAATAAGTGAACTGGGGTTTGATGATAAGGCAACGATAGTTGTTTGCAGTCCTTCATGACCCAATAAATGCTTCAAAAACGAGGGGAACTGACTTGCCAGACACTAACGCTGGTCAGTGTCATGTGACTAAGGAGGCAAATTGATCTTCTAAAAATCAAAATTGCAATGAGGCTTGACTCTGATGGAGTTACCCTAAGCTCCATGAGTCACATCTCACCAGATCAAAATGAGTCAAGTCAAAAAGAGGTAATTTTGGCACATGCGTGGACTGCATCAGTAGTAGGAAAGTGTAGATTCGACCAGAGAGAGAAAACACCAAGATGGCGGCAAATTTTATTTATTTAATTTTCCTGAATAAAATTTTCGCGAAAAAAAGGATTCTTCTGGATTTGAACCGGGAACCATCTGATTGTGAAGCCAAGACCTTAACCACTATAACAAACAGACTCAGTTGCAAGCTTGGTGTTAAATGATGGTGCGATGATTGAGGTAAAGAATTTAACTGGGTACTGATTTTTTACCGTAAGGAATTGGTCGGAGGGCCCAACTTCGGTTAACGAACGGCTTTCTTACCGTACGGGCGGTAAAATTGACAGGGTTTAAATAGCTGAACGTTGTCTTTGTTACAGTTCATAGTGCGTGCATAAGATCGACATTAGCCAATAGGTTGATTTATAAATATTACTAATGCCAATTCTACGTGCGCACTCATTCATACATACACGCACATGTATACACACTGGATGGGGGTCAGGATAGA
>JAHWFP010022373.1:0-71459 GCA_023313725.1 Lithobius niger | reverse complement strand
ACTTCTTCTTCGCGGCATATTGCTCACCCCTCCTTTTGTTAGCTTCCGACTTCTTTTTGGCAGACATGGCCTTCCGCTTCTGCCTCATTTTAGCAACCTTTTCGTCACTTGCTCCTCCCGACTCGTGGTAACTCTTCCGTTTTTGTGTTACATCCTGCTGTCTCTTCTTCTCTTCGCACATGGAGGCATACCTCTCCCGCTTGGCAGCTGCATCTTGTCTTCTCTTGGCCTTCTTCCTCTATTCACAGTGTAGGCGTACCTCTCCCGCCCAGCAGCTGCCTTTCTCAACCTGTCGGCCTCTCTTCTACTCTCCCTCTCGTCCAACTTGGTCATCTGCTGCACTTCACGATGGGATGGTATCTCGACTCTGGCATCCTCTCCCTCGCTATCCGACGCTTTCCCTTTGTGGTCTCGCTTCTCCACCTCCTCCAGATCACTTTTGAGGTCCACATCGGGGTGGAAGTTGTCATCCTCTTCATCCTCACGTCCGGCATCAGAAGTACGGTAATGTCCGAGACAGTAGGTGTGCACCCCATCCTCCAGGATGAAACGTTTGTCGTCGTAAGGACTGAGAAGTGACTTGGCCATTACATCTCCATAGAGTTGTTGTTTTCGTCTACGTATGGTGGTCCAGGAACCCTATTCGATGGTATGTTCTTCGAAACAACGCTTGTAGTCCTCATGAGCTAGATGTTTCTTGACAAAGGTTCTATCAATGCCTTTTGCCACCTGCTTGGAAGTCTCCTCAGTGATGTAGGAGTACATTTTTGTTCACAGTCCTACGAACTCCATCATGGGAACCCCTCCAAGCTCGTCTTTAAACTTCTGAGGACTTGTTTGTTCTCCAAGCTGAAGAGTGGGTGGTCCCGAGGGTAATTCGAAGTGTCGAATCACTCGCTAAGGTCACGGCCATGTCCGCGTACAAAAAATCCGTCTTTATCGAGTGGAACAGGCTTTCCATGTCAGTGAATAAAAGTGAAGGTTTGTCTTCGTACTTGGGTTCAACGTAACCGTAGTGAAATTTGAACATCAGTAATTTGAACAACTCCAAGATGGCAAAACCGGAATAGATGGGAAGGTCGCAATTAATGGTGCGAGCCTTCAGAAGTATGGAGATGAGGTTGTCGTTAAGAATTTAAAAGGAGTCGGCGTGAGGCAGAGCAGTGTACTTCACCGACTTTTGTCTTTGGTCGTGAGCTTGACGGACAGCCTGTTCTGCTTCTGTTCGAGCATCTTGCCGAAAACGCTGTTTTTTTGCCAATTTGAACAGGTTCTTCTGGAAATATTTCTGTGCAGCCTGTTTATGCGTGGTTATTGCTCTCGATGTAGGGCTTCAACCAGGCCACCTGCTTGAAGCCAAGGATATGCCTGATGCGACAAAGCACCATCCCTTGTTGCAGGTAGTACTTGAGATTCCAGTAGTGGACAATGGATTTCCACTTGTGAAAGAGGTTGGAAATCAGGTTGAAGGTAGACGTGATGGCGTGTCCAATTTCCTCAGCTACCCACTCGGAGAATGGGGAACCATCAAAGGATCGATATTCATTGATTCCGGAGCCGGGGGACAGTCGTAGTGGTCTTCATGTAACTCGGGAGGGTAGTCGAGGTTTATCTCTAGGATGTAGCCATAATCCTCGTCGTCAGAAACCGAGAAGACGTCGAAGGATCGAATCTCTCGTCTGGTGAACCACCTAAAGTTAGAGTAGGGAAGTTTCTGGATCATGGCCCAACCATAGAGGTTGTTGGCATCTAGTTAGATGAGGAAGGATATGGGGCATTCCGAGTCCAAAGTCTCCGAGAAATAGAAATTGTTGGCTTGGGTGTAGCGTTTGGCTATTTATGAAAAAAGTCCACCTCTGATGCCGGACATTAGAAAGTTATGTTTGTGAACATGGGTGAAAAGTTCTAGTTTGGCTTTGGTTTGGCATAGAGACGCACCCCAACTGGAACCTGGTGTGGAGATGTAGTAGCAGGGGTCAAGTTTAATTATTCTAAGACAGAGTGATCGAAAGTTGTCAAGACTTCGGCTAGCAGTTAGACGTCCTCCTGGCCGATGCCTTCCTGTTTAATCTTTGAATAGAAAGCCTCCTTAGGTGGTAGCTCCGTTTCTCGAAGTCTTCCGCTCCAGTTACATAGACGTAGGGATTGTGACCCTTCTGGGTCAGCAGATTCAGTAAGGTGTTCGTGTCAGGTAAGGTAGTAGAAGTGTTGGTGGTAGTGATTGAAGTGCTTGGCTCGGAATGTAACACGGAGGGGGTTGAGAACAGTTTACGTAGCTAAGTCCGTTTTTGCCGAGCTAGCAAAATGGAGAAGGTGCCACCCGCATTCTTCAGGTTGGTGACGAACATCGTCAGGGATAAGGCCAAGAAGTTCAGGTTGTTGATGAACCTGAGCATGACGGCAACATTCTTCTTCGGTGCGTTTGGTAGAAGGTAGGGAGTTTTCAGGGCCACCGACATTCTCTGAAATCGCTTCGCGTATCTGGCGATGACGTTGACGCTTTCCTTAAACTTCTCGATGGCAGAAACGAGTAGGTGCACGCTTTCAAAATTGTGGAAGACTACCGAAATTATGCGGTCTCTCTCGCTGACAAGTTGCACTTGTGAGCCACACCACGTTACTTGCTAGGAGGGAAGTGGTCGTTGTCCCGCACTTTATTGGCCTTTATCTCTTTCTTCTCAGAGTTGTACGATCATGGGTAGAAACCACTGTTACAGAAGAAAATGTCTGTGCGAGATCAAACCTGGCCTCATCCTCTTCGATGAGAGCGAGAGAACGAGGATTGGAAATGATGGCAGCGTGCTTTTTAGCCTCGTTTTCGACAGACTTCATGAAATCTTCGACTGCATCGAGTCAGAAATGGCAGTTTTCGTTTTCGATCTCTCCACCGGGTCCTTCAATGATGTAACCATCACTGCAGGACATGTATTTGTATTTGGGAGTCGTGAAAATGGCGGAGGGACTGGGCAGAGGACCCGAAACGGCTTGGAGAAAGCACTCGAAGTCGGTGTAGATCATTCACGGATGTTTGTTGTGCCGAGTGAAGTGCTTGAACTCCAAGGTGTTCTTGCTGAGTCTGTGGAACTTCAACCGCTGGTTCGGGTTCAGAGCAAAGCATTCTGCACGATGTTTATGAAGGGTGATTTCTCTCGTGAAACCTGAGGCTACATCGGGGGTTTGGCAGGCATCAATGGATGAAGGCGAAATTGACACCGCACAGATACAACTTGATAGTACCATGTCCCAGGCCTTTTGTACTGTTGCATAAAGCCACAAAATAGATCAGGATTTTTTCAGATATCAGATGAACAAATTTGTGTAGGTGGATGCTGAAATAACCAAGGACAGCGCAATAAGTTTTAAAACCTATCTCGTAAGCCAGGTGTACGCTCGAAGCCAGAGCCATATCGAAGAGATGGCAAACCAGCGATGTTAAATGAGGCTTACTTGCAAATAACTAGCGGATGTTTCGGGGAGTACCTGGGCTTGCAGTGCAAGGTGCCGGAACTTATCCATCTGAAATACTGAAAGGGAGTCAGCAATTAAATTGGAAGAACCTGGGATATCTGTCTGGCTTCCAACACGCACGTCCCTATTGCAAGGCAAACCGCTCTTTGACCCAGGGACGTTAGTACAGAACTTGCGAGGGGACGTGTCCGTCATCCCAGGCATTGCAAAAGATACCAATCCTTGGTTCTTGGACCTGGGACCTAGCATACAACTTCAGAGGGGGCGTGTCCGTCATCCCCACACATTGCTAGAGACACCAATCCTTGGCTCTTGGCCCTGGGACCTAAAACACAACTTGCAATGAAACATGTCCGTCGTCCCAGACATTGCAAGAGACACCAATCCTTGGCCCTGGGACCTAGCACACAACTTGCGGGGGGGGACGTGTCTGTCGTCCCGCACATTGCAAGAGACACCAATCCTTGGCCCTGGGATCTAGCACACAACTTGCGGGGGGACGTGTCTGTCGTCCTGCACATTGCAAGAGACACCAATCCTTGGCCCTGGGACCTAGCACACAACTTGCGAGGGGACATGTCTGTCGTCTCGCACATTGCAAGAGACACCAATCCTTGGCCCTGGGACCAAGCGCACAACTTGTGAGGGGACATGCACGTCATCCTGCGCATTGCAAGAGACACCAATCCTTGACTCTTGGCCTTTGGACCTAGCACACAACTTGCAAGGGGACGTGTCCATCATCCCCGCGCACTGCTAGAGATGGCAATCCTTGGCTCTTGGCCCTGGGACCTAGCACACAACTTGCGAGGGAATGTGTCCGTGGTCCCGCACATTGCTGCAGGAATCTCCATCAACACCTCCACAAACGTTCAAATTCGCCACAGCCAATGCGTTCATCCTAGACACTTCAAATTTCGTGTGCATCCAGCTGAAGGAACCCCCTCGACAGCCAAAGGTTTCGTAGCCCTAATACTCATAGGAAAAAATCCCAATTGTTAACGCACAGTGCTCCCTATTGCTTTCAAGTTCGCCAAACCCAAACCAAACGTCTCAGACATTCCAACCTTGGCATCCACCTAGCGGAACATTCCCCCGGGACGTCCAAAAAATTTAAGACTCGTAGCCCTAGTAAAAGAGGAGGTATTAAAGAAATCGACTTTGAGTGTAGACCTATATAGGCCTATATAGGCGTATAATACTTGTACCGTCAATTGTGGCTGAATTAGAGGAACTACGACCCTAGGGGTAGGATAGATGCTTTAGGACGACGAAATACCCATGGCAACCAAGTTTCAGACCTAAAACACAAATGGTTATTGAGAAACAGTAAACCTTTGGCACTTATCCATTTTTTTGGCAAGTCCGATTGAGATCAAGGTTAACATCAACACTGCAGAAGACTAAGTCCGAACTCAGAAGTGGTGAAACGTATGATGAACCTAAGCCAGAACTCGGAATGACGTGTCTGACTTTTTCTCTGAGCTAGATTTTCGAATAATTGTGCGACCCTAACTCTCGTAATGCTATTTCAAAGTGGAGTCTCAGGGTTATTTTCGAATAGCATCGCTCACAAAGGTGTCATGGACATGGGGATAAACTTGAAATGATGGCAACACTCACACCGAGTTTCATGAAGTATACACAACCAGATTTTGAGCCCCAACCATTTGATCGATTTTCTGTACCTCTCGTAACGCTATGAAAAGTGCCTGTGGGGTCACCTGCTCGACAGGGTTCTTGCCAGGGTGCCCATCTTCTGGGGCCGTTCATCAAAGTTGGTCCCCCGGCTACATGCCAATATTAGCCGCTATCCGAGCACTTTTCATTTTTTCTGCGTTAGCAACGCTGATGTTGAGTGTACGCGAGAGGAGCAAACATCCGGGGGGGGGGGGGGCGCTCGCAGCTCTTTCAGGTGGTCACTGGGATTTTTTTTAATAGCCCCACTCACAGAGGTCGTACGCATATGCGGTTCGACTTGAAATGTGTCGAATGACAAGGGCTACCCTCACACCGAGTTTCATGAAGTTACATGGCCAGTTTTTTAGTTATTAAGAAATAATCGCGCGGCCCTAACTCTCGTAATGCTATTTCAAAATGGCGTCTCAGAGTTTTTTCGAATAGCGCCGCTCACAGAGGTGCCACGGACATTTAGGGTCACCAGCACCACAGGTTTTGTCCCAGTCCGCCCATCATTTTCTTCCGTCCATCTAGCATCGTACAGAGAGCACATGCCATTTTTGTCACCGAACGAACGATTTTTTCTTTTTTCCCAAACACGGTCAAAGATCGTTTGGCTCACAGGGTGCGGACGGACAAGGGCTACACTCACACCGAGTTTCGTGAAGTTTACACGGCCAGTTTTTGAGCCCCAACCATTTAACTGCGCGTCTATAACTCTCGTAATGCTATTTCCAAGTGACGTAGCAGGGTTTTATTCTAATAGCTCGGCTCACTGAGGTCTCACGGGCTCATGGTAGGGCTTAAGATGTGTGCGGGGATGAGGGCTACCATCACACTGAGTTTCATGATGTGTACATGGCCAGTTTTTTCATTTTTTTCTGCGTTAGCAACACTAGGTGCACCTGGGAATGCCGTGCGGCCAAACATTTTTTCGCAACCAATCAAAGCACGATTTTTTCATGGCTTGGCTACTTCATGCCGTCGACCCTGACTTTGTCATGGGCTTTTGATTCTCGTTTTCGCTAGTAGGAATACCCTTCTTCTGCGTTAGCAAGGCTGATGTAGGGGTTCAAATCAAAGGTGTGGAGAGCAGGTTGGCAAGACCAAGGAAACTTGGATGAGCTATCCTCCATACTAAATAAACCTGCCGAGAGTTGAAGATTCTGTGTAGCCGTGTAGACCTGCTGATTCGCTCTCAACAATCTCGGTGTCCTAACTGATGGCGTACTGGGTGGCAACGGTTACTACCTTGCTTTCTGCGGTCTGAGCGCTCTACATCTTCTTTGGATGGTTCGGAAGCATGAAGGACTGGTTAGCTGCTAAGAAGTCGGCTAGCATAATCGGTCTGTGTTTACATCTTGTTAGCATGGTTCAGGCACGTGACTGGTGGTGCAGGCAGGTCAGGCCAGATCGGGTTCTTTAAAGGAAGGAGTCCCAGGGTTTGCCTAAATTCCATCTTGTATGTACACTTCGGTACAATACGAATTAGTGTTGGGCGGTACCAGAAATTTTTCAGCCAGTTCCGGTACCAACCTTAGTACCCCGGTACTCGGTTTTCTCCGTTACTTATGAATGAATATCTGGAATTATAGTACTGTGGTGCCAATACCTGATTTTGAATAATAAAAACTTTTATTGAGAAATGAGTTTTGTTGATACAGTTTTAATGGAAAAAAATTATAGATCCCCCAATGTAAGTTTATTGCATGTTTCACGACATATTTGATAAAAGAAATCATAATCTAAAATTTGTAGTTAACATGCTATCCAAGTAGAAATGCAAATATAAACAAGCGCTGATTGTAGCTCCAAAGAAATGCAAATTTGCTTTCACTTTTGTGCATTTAGAAATCCGATTTTACCATTGTTGATCCTTAACTGATTGTTGCACTGCTTGATTTGATTTTTTATGAGCCTATAAAAGCAGCCCTACAACACAAAGACTAAACCAACTATTGTTATAATTTTTGCACCTCTTTTCATAATAAAACAATACCCGTACACCGTAAGAACCGGATTACCATCCAACACTACTATGAATTCTCCGGAGGAAAGGCAGCATGTCTTTTTATTTATTGCTAGCTGGAACTCCCGGAAACCCCAAAAGGAAAGCCGGGGTTTAATATAAATAGTGTTCTTCCCTACCACAGAGGGATAAATGCGCTGTGGCGCCGATTACGACATCGAGCAGTGTATCGCACATTACCGAAGGAGTGCACTGGGGAAAGGAAGCTGTCGCGTGCAGTTGTGTTCCTGACCATGCTTCGGCGCAACGTGCCTGAACCCCATAAGTGATGCAGATGAGATAGTTCCGTATGAGGATTTGGTTCTGTGATACCATGTGACTGTATGCATGAAATAAATGAGTAATATGGGAAAATAGGGCTTGAAAGCTGAATGGAAAGCGGGGTTTGGCCGAAGAGGTGCGGCATACCTGGAGAAAAATGGGAAACCACAAATGTGCTCGGTACGAGAGACACCGCCCATCCTTGTGATCAAAACGGGCATGAAACGAAATGACGATATTCAGAAGATACTTGAGACTTACCTACTGCTTTATTGGTCTTGCTGTGCGACGTCGCCAGAGGGTTTTAGCATTTGGGTGCAGAAGGCATGATATTTCGGGGAGTGGTACCTGTTGACGAGCCTTGTGGCAGCCTTTTTTCTTCAAATCTTGCTCCATCGGTCTATGAACGGGTAGGCATGGGTAGCAATCCGGCTGAAAACGAGCTTGAAAGCAGCAGTGCCATTACTTGACTTGGGATCCTCGGCTCTTGTGCTATAGATTCTTGGGAGGGGTTTTGATCCTTTGCCTTCGGCCTTAGAGATTGGGTGTGTCGCACACGGACCGCCGGCAAATGCATTTAAGAGACTGATCTTGTAATGTGGATGAGCACAGACGCCTTATCTTGGTCTACCGTAATCTTACTCCGTCCGTCTTTGATTTTCCGTGATTCTTCGGATGATTCTGGCCCACTGGCTGTGTGGTGGGTATGCAAGGGTAGCATCCTAGGCATAGCTGGTGAGCTTAGAAATGGTGTTTGACTGGACTCACTTGCGTAGTAGTCTGGTTGCCCCTCTTGCGCTCAGAACTGGTTCGGGATGATGTTCGCTGCAGGCCTGTGAGTCTGGCGAATCCTGCTGAAAGAGTTTGAACGTTAACAGCTTTTGGGCCTGCCATAAGCTTACTACGTTGGTCTTCGGGCTATAGATGGTCCAGCTTGACCTGTAGATGATCCTAACTTGCATGTCTCTATCTTGGATTGGGAGTGCTTGAGTGGTGGGCGAAGTGGTTGTTGCTTTCTGTTGTTCCTTGGGATGTGTTGACTGTGGGCGAACGGGTCTGGTGATGTGCTGCTGAAATAGTTTGAACATTAGTGGGTTGGCGCTACCGTAAGCTTGCTCCATCAGTCTTTGGCCTATGGATGGGTGCGCAAGGGTAGCATGTTGAGCCGTGTTCGAGCGGGAGTATGCGGACGATCCTAACTTGCTTGTCCCACGTTTCTCTGCTTCCTCAGTTGAGCATATTCAGGGGCAGGCATATCTGTTGTGGCTTGGCGTTTCTGAGTCCGGGATGTGTTGGCTGTGGGTGAAAGAGACTGGTGATGTATGCTGAAAGAGTTTGAACATAGCGGCTAAGCCCTACTATAATTTTACTCTGTCGGTCATCGAGCTGTGGATCGGTAGGTAAGGTTAGCATGTTGGGCCATGTTCGAACTTGAGTAAGTGGACAATCCTGACTCGATTGCCTCATGCCTCTGTGTCTTGGATTTCGAGTGCCTTAGCAGCATGCGAATCGGTTGTGCTTTGTTCCTCGAATCCAGGTTGCATTGGCTGTGGGTGAGAAACAGTGATGTAATGTTGAAAGAGTTTGAACGTTAGCAGCGTAGCCCTGCCATAGGCTTGCTCGGTAGTTTTCGGGGTATGGACGACACGCAAAGGTAGCACGTTGAGCCGTGTTTGAGCTGGAGTATGCGAAAGATCCAAAGTATTGCCTCGTGCCTCTGTCTATTGGGTTTGGAGTACTAAGCAGTAGTCAAATCAGTTGTGGATCGTGTGTTCCATAAGTTTGGGATGCATTGGCTGTCGGCATAATAGTCTGGTGATGTGCGTCTGAAAGAGTTTTATCCGCCTTAGCCCTACCGTAATCTTGCTCTGTTTGTCTTTGGGCTACCAATCCTTGGTTTTTGGCCCTGGGACCTAGCACACAACTTTAGAGGGGACGTGTCCATTGTCTTCACACATTGCTAGAGACACCAATCCTTAGCTCTTCGCCCTGGGACCTAGCACACAACTTGCAAGGGGATGTGTCCGTCATCCTGCACATTGCAAGAGACTACAATCCTTGGCCCTGGGATCTAGCACACACCTTGCGAGGGGACGTGTCTGTCGTCCCACACATTGCGACAAACACCAATCCTTGGGCCTGGGACCTAGCACACAATTTGTGAGGGGGCGTGTCCGGCATCTCGCACATTGCAAGAGACACCAATCCTTGGCCTTGGGACCAAGCACACAACTTGCGAAGGGACGTGCATGTCATCCCGCGAATTGCAAGAGACACCAATCCTTGACTCTTGACCTTTGGACCTAGCACATAACTTGCGAGGGGACGTGTCCGTCATCCCCGCACACTGATACAGACGCCAATCCTTGGCTCTTGGCCCTGGGACCAAGCACACAACTTGCGAGTGGACGTGTCCGTTGTTCCGCACGTTGCAATAGACACCAATCCTTAGCTCTTGGCCCCGGGACCTATTACACAACTTTCGAGGGAATGTGTCTGTCGTCCCACACATTGTAAGCAACACCAATCCTTGACCCTGGGACCTAGCACATAACTTGTGAGGGAACGTGTCCGTCGTCCCGCACATTGCTGCCGGAATCTCCATCAACACCTCCATAAACGTTCAAGTTCGCCACAGCGAAACTGTTCGTCCTAGACACTTCAAATTCCGTGTCCACTCAGCTGAAGGAACCCCCTCGACAGCCAAAAGGTTTCGTAGTACTATTCATAGGACAAAATCATGACTGTAAACGCCTATTTGCATTCATGTTCGCCAAACCAAAACCAAACGTCTCAGACATTCCAAACTTGGCGTGCACCTAGCGGAACATACCTCCGGGACGTCCAAAAAATTTAAGACTCGTAGCCCTAGTAAAAGAGGAGGTATTAAAGAAATCGACTTTGAGTGTGTAGACCTATATAGGCGTATATAAGCGTATAATACTTGAACCGTCAATTGTGGCTGAATTAGGCAAGCTACGACCCTAGGGGTAGGCTAGATTGCTAAAGGACGACAAATAACCCATGGCTACCAAGTTTCAGACCTAAAACACGAATGTTTATGGAGAAAGAGCATACCTGTGGGACTTACTCATTTTTTCGGCATGGCCGATCGAGATCAAGGTTAACATCCGGGCCACGCTGCAGAAGACTAAGTCCGAACTCAGAAGTTGTGAAGCGTATGATGAACCTAAGCCAGAACCCGGAATGCCGTGTTTGACTTTTTCTCTGAGCTAGATTCGCGAATAACCGTGCAGCCCTAACTCTCGTAATGCTATTTCAAAATGGCGTCTCAGGGTTATTTTCGAATAGAGTCGCTCACAGAGGTGTCATGAACATGGGGATAAGCTTGAAATGTACGGACGGATGATGGCATTACTCACACCGAGTTTAATGAAGTTTACCCGGCCAGTTTTTGTGCTCCGACCGTTTGACCGATTTTCCGTACCTCTTGTAACGCTACGAAAACTGTGCGTTCGTAACTCTCGTAATACTATTTCTAAGTGGCGTAGCAGGGTTTTATTCGAATAGCTCGGCTCACAGAGGTCTCACTGACATATGGTTGGGCTTAAAATGTGTGCGGGGATGAGGGCTACCATCATACTGAGTTTCATGATGTTTATACGGCCAGTTTTTTCATTTTCTTCTGCGTTAGCAATGCTGATGTTGAGTGTACGCGATTGGAGCAAACATCCAGGGGGAGGGGCACTCGCGGCTTTTTGAGGTGGTCGCAGGGTTTTTTTTAATAGCTCCACTCACAGAGGTCGTACGCACATGCGGTTCGACTTGAAATACGTGGAACAATACGGGCTACCCTCACACCGAGTTTCATGAAGTTACATGACCAGTTTTGGAATTATTCACAAATAAAAGCGGCCCTTACTCTCGTAATGCTATTTCAAAATGGTGTCTCAGAATTTTTTCGAATAGCGCCACTCACAGAGGTGCCACGGACGTAGGGACAGGATTCCAATGCATAGACAGATGCGGGCTACACTCACACCGAGTTTCATGAAGTTTACACATCCAGCTTTACAGCCCGGACCATTTGACCCATTTCCCGTACCTCTCGTAATGCTACGAAAAGTGGGTTTAGGGTCATCAGCACCAGAGGGTTGGTCCAAGTCCGCCCATCATTCTCTACCATCCATCTAGCATCGTATAGGGGACACATACCAATTTTGGCACCGATCGAACGACTTTTTCTCTTTTTCCCAAACACGGTCAAAGATAGTTCGGCTCACAAGGTGCGCACCGAAATGGGTTAGGCTTGAAATGCGCAGACGGACAGGGGCTACACTCACACCGAGTTTCGTAAACTTTACACGGCCAGTTTTTGAGCCCCAACCATTTAATTGCGCGTCCGTATTGCTTGTAATGCTATTTCCATGTGGCGTAACAGGGTTTTATTTGAATAGCTCGGCTCACAGAGGTCTCACGGGCTTATGGTTGGGATATTGTGCGAGGATGAGGGCTACCGTCATACTGAGTTTCATGATGTTTACACGGCCAGTATTTTTGATTTTCTTCTGCGTTAGCAACGCTAGGTGCACCGTGCGGCCAACAAGGTTTCACTGGTTGCGAAACACAAAGCACGATTTTTTCATGGCTTGGCTACTTCATGCCGTCTACCCTCACTTTGTCACGGGCTTTTGAATCTCGTTTTCGTTAGTAGGAATACCCTTCTTCTGCGTTAGCAACACTGATGTAGGGGTTCAAACCATAGGTGTGGAGAGCAGGTTGGCAAGACGAAGGAAACTTGGATGAGCTATTCTCCATACTAAATAAACCTGCCGAGAGTTGAAGATTCTATGTAGCCGTGTAGACCTGCCAAATCAATCTCAACCACCTCGGTGTCCTAACTGAAGGAGTACTGGGGTGGCAATGGTTACTGCCTTGCTTTCTGTGGTCTGAGTGCTCTACATCTTCTTTGGATGGTTCGGGGGAACGAAGGACGGGTTAGCTTCTACGAAGTCGGTTTAAAGGGGACGGAAAACCAATGGGATCGAGATTGGTTAAATAAATACGGATGCAAACCTATTTACGTTGCCTTTTAGACTTACATTAGACTTACATTAGACTTACTGGCTCAGCGGTAGGACCTTGGTCTTTGATTTCAAAGATCCTGGTTTCGATTCCCTGCTCAGGCAGTCTGACATGTAAGTCCAAAATGCAACGTAAATAGGTTAGCATCCGTATTTATTTAACGAAATCGGTTAGCATCATTGGTCTGTGTTTATATCTTGTTCGCATAGTTCAGGCACATGACTGGTGGTGCAGGCAGGACAGGCCAGATCGGGCACTTTAAAGGAAGGAGTTCCTGGGTTCGCCTAAATTCCATCTTCTATGTACACTTTGGTACACTATTAATTAGTGTTGGGCGGTACCAGAAAATTTCAGGCCGTTGCTGGTACCTATCTTAGTACCCCGTTACTATGTTTTCTCTGGTAATAATGATTGAGTATCTCGTATTATAGTACTGTGTTGCCAACACCCATTTTTTAAATAATAAAAACTTTTATTGAATAAAGTGTTTTGTTGATACAGTGTTAATGGAAAAAAATTATAGATTCCCCAAATGTAAGTTTAATGCATGTTTCATGACATATTTGATAAAAATAATCATCATCAAAAATTTGTAGTTAACATGCTATCAAAGTAGAAATGCAAATATAAACATGTGCTGGTTGTAGCACGAAAGAAATGCAATTTTGCCTTCACGTTTGTGCATTTAGAATTCCAGTTTTACCATTGTTGATCTTTAACTGATTATTGCACTGATTGATTTAATTTTTTATGAACTTATAAAAGCAGCCCAGCAACAAGGACTAAATCAACTATTGTTATAATTTTAGCGCCTCGTTTCAAATTAAAACAATACCCGTATTTTAATATGCACGGTATTTGGTACCGTTGCATTTTTCATACCGCGGTACACCGTAAAAACCGGTTTACCGCCTAACACTACTATGAATTCTCCGGAGGAAAGGCAGCATATCTTTTTATTTATTGCTTGCTGGAACTCCTGGAAACCCAGAAAAGAACAGTTTAATATAAATTGTGTTCTTCCCTACCACTGAAAGATAAATTCGCTGTTGTGCTGATTACGGCATCTAGCAGTGTCCCGCACATTACTGAAGGAATGTACTAGGGAAGGGTGGCTGTCGCGTGCAGTTGGGTTCCTGACCATGCAAGGCACAGCATGCCTGAACCCCATCAGTGATGCGGATGTGAGGGTTCAGTATGAGGATTTGGTTTTGTGATACAGTGTGACCGTATGTATGAAATAAATGAGTAATATGGGGAAATAGATCTTGAAAGCTGAATGGAAAGCGGGGTTTGGCCGAAGAGGTGCGGCAAACCTGGAGTAAAATGTAAAGCCACAAATGCGCTCGGTACGAGTGACACCGCCCATCCTTGTGACCAAAGGAGCATGGAACGAAATGACGATATTCAGAAATTGCTTGAGACTTACCTACTGCTTTGTTGGCCTTGCTGTGCGCCGTCGCCAGATGGTGTTAGCACTTGGGCGCCGAAGGCATGACATTTCGTGGAGTGGTAGCTGTTGACGAGCTTTGAGACAGCCTTTTTCCTTCTAATCTTGCTCCATCGGTCTTCGGACTATATACGGGTAGGCATGGATTGCAATCCGGCTGAAGACGAGCTTGAAAGCAGCAGTGCCATTACTTGACTTGTGAGCCTCGGCTCTTGTGCTATAGATCCTTGTAGGGCTTTTGATCCTTTGCCTTCGTCCTTAGAGATTGGGTGTGTCGCACACGGACCGCTGGCGAATGCATTTAATAGCCTGGTGTTGTGTTGTGGATGAGCACGGACACCTTGTCTGGGCCTGCTGTAATCTTACTCCGTCAGTCTTTGATTGTTCCGTTATTCTTCGGATGATGCAGGTCAACTGGCTGCTTGGCGGGTATGCAAGGGTAGCATCCTAGGCATAGCTGATGAGCTTAGAAATGTTGTTTGACTGGACTCACTTGCATATTAGTCTCGCTGCCCCTCTTGCGCTCAGAACTGGTGCGGGATAATGTTCGCTGCAGGCCTGTGAGTCTGGTGAGTTCTGCTGAAAGAGTTTGAACGGTAGCAGCTTGGCCCTGCCATAGGCTTACTCCGTTGGTCTTCGGGCTACGGATGGGTATGCAAGGGTAGCATATTGATCTGTGTTCGAGCTTGATTGGTGGATGATCCTAACTAACATGAATCAGTCTTTGGCTTATGGACGGGTACGCAAGGGTAGCATGTTGCGCTGTGTTTGAGTAGGAGTATGCGGACGATCCTAACTTGCTTGTCCCACGTTTCTCCGTGTCCTCGGTTGAGCATTTTAAGTGGCAGGCATATCTGTTGTGGCTTGGCTTTTCTGAGTCCAGGATGTGCTGGCTGTGGGAGAAAAAGACTGGTGATGTGCTGCTGAAAGTTTTAACATAGTGGCTTAGCTCTACTATAATTTTACTCCCTCGGTCATTGGGCTGTGGACGGGTAGGTGAAGGTAGCATGCTGGGCCATGTTCGAACTTGAGTAAGTGGATGATCGTAACTCGATTGCCTCATGCCTCTGTGTCTTGGATTTGGAGGGCCTTAGCAGCAGGCGAATCGGTTGTGCTCTGTTCCTCCATTCCTGAGTCCGTGATGCGTTGGCTGTGAGTGAGAAACAGTGACGTACTGCTGAAAGCGTTTGAACGTTAGCAGCTTAGCCCTGCCATAAGCTTGCTTCGTTGGTCTTCGGGCTATGGATGGTACGCAAGGGTTGCATGTTGAGCCGTGTTTGAGCTGGAGTATGTGGATGATCCAAAGTATTGCCTCGTTCCTCTGTCTCTTGGGTTTGGAGCAATAGACAGCAGTCGAATCAGCTGTGGGTCGTGTATTCCTTAAGTTTGGGATGCATTGGCTGTCGGCAAAATAGTCTGGTGATGCGCTTCTGTAAGAGTTAGATCTGGCTTGGCCCTACTGTAATCTTGCTCCGTTGGTCTTTGGGCTATGGACGGGTACGCAAGGGTAGCAAGTTTGAGCTTGAGTAGGAAGACGATCCTAACTTGCTTGCTTTCATGCCCTTAGGCTTGGAGAGCATGAGCTGTGGCTGAAATACGAGGCTGTGTTTTGCTGCAGATGAATGCCGTTTTAGCAGTGGAAAACCGTGCTCTTGAATGTTGCCGAAGTCTTGCTAACTTGCTTTGTGGTCTGCGTGTCGCGCTCTCCTTCTCCGGAAGGTAGCGGGGTACGTGGGCTGCAAATGAGAAGGCTTCCTCTAGTGCTCCTGAAGCAGGCCGTTGGTAGTTGTTACCTGGTTGATCCTGCTAGTAGTCAAATGCTTGTCTCAAAGATTAAGCCATGCATGTCCAAGTGCATGCATCATTAAGGTGAAACTGCGAATGGCTCATTAAATCAGTTATGGTTCCTTAGATCGTATCATCCTACTTGGGTAACTGTGGCAATTCTAGAGCTAATATATGCCAACCAGTTCCGACCTTCGGGAACGATAGCTTTTATCAGAACAAGAGAAATACGGAGCTGCAAGGGCTCATTCCCATTTAGTGATTCTGGGTAATTTGGAGCCAATCGCACGGTTTTAGCACCGGCGACGCATCCTTCAAATGTCTGCCTTATCAACTGTCGATGGTAGGTTATGCACCTACCAAGGTTTTTACGGGGAACGGGGAATCAGGGTTCGATTCCGGAGAGGGAGTCTGAGAAACGGCTACCACATCCAAGGAGGGCAGCAGGCATGCAAATTACCCACTCCCACCACGGGTAGGTAGTGATGAAAAAAACAATACGAGATTTATCCGAGGCCTTGTAATTGGAATCAGTACACTTTAAATTCCTTAACGTGGATCTATTGGAGGGCAAGGCTGGTGCCAGCAGCCGCGGTAATTCCAGCTCCAATAGCATATATTAAAGTTGTTGCGGTGAAAAAGGTCGTAGTTGGATCTTGGTGCCGGACCAACGGTCCGCCTTGTGCGGTCTCACTGCTGGCCACGGAGCCATCCCACCGGCCGTCCCTTGGTGCTCTTAGCTGAGTGTCTTGGGTGACCGGGAACAATTTAGAGTGCTCCAAGCAGGCACAACGGAATAGGACCTCGGTTCTATTTTTTTGGTTTTCGGAATCCGAGGTAAAGATAAGGACCGATGGGGGCATCGGTATTGCGACACTAGAGGTGAAATTCTTGGACCGTCGCAAGACTAACTACTGCGAAAGCATTTGAAATAATGTTTTCATTAATCACGAACAAAAGTTAGAGGTTCGAAGGCGATCAGATACCGCCCTAGTTCTGACCATAAAATATGCTGACGAGCGATCCGCTGAAGTTCCTCCAAAGACTCGGCAGGCAGTTTCTGGGAAACCAAAGTATTTGGGTTCCGGGGAAAGTATGGTTGCAAAGCTGAAACTTAAAAGAATTCACGGAAGGGCACCACCAGGAGTGGAGCCTGCGGCTTAATTTGACTCAACACGAGAAAACTCACCCGACCCGGACAGCGGAAAGATTGACAGATCATTGAGGCTCTTTCTTGATTTTGTGGGTGGTGGTTGATGTTTATTCTTAATTGGTGGAGTGATTTGTCTGGTTAATTCCGATAAACAACGAGACTCTAGCCTGCTAAATAACGACCAATCCCAGGGTACCATGCATGCAAGTGCCGGTGCCACTTCGGTTGATTGCTTTTTAGAGGGACAAGTGGTGTATCAACCACACAAGATTGTGCAATAACAGGTCTGTGATGCCCTTAGATGTCCAGGGCCACACGTGTGCTACAATGAAAGAATCAGTGTATGTCCTGTCCGAAAGGACCGGGGTAACCATGAACCTCTTTCGTGATAGGGATCGGGATTTGCAATAGTCCCCCGTGAACGAGGAATTCCAAGTAAGCGCGAATCATTAGCTTGCATTGCTTACATTCCTGCTCTTTGTACACACCGCCCGTCGCTTCTACCACTTGAATGATTTAGTGGTATCTTTGGAGTGGCAGTAGTAGTGGTCCCCGGGTCATTGCTACATGCCGGGAAGATGACCGAACTTGACCATTTAGAGGAAGTAAAAGTCGTAACAAGGTATCCGTAGGTGAAACTGCGGAAGGATCATTACGGTGCAAAACTACAGACATTTGCATTCTTGCCAATGGGAGGTCAACTGTCCTGACAACCCGGCAAATTCGAATGCAATCAGGGAAGCCAGAGCGTCTAACTAGGTTCAGCTGGCGATGTTCTATCGTTAGCTCTTCCTGGGACTCGACCAGGTAGTGTCCTTGACCATGTAGTGGGAGGGAAAGCTGCTCGATCTGGCCCACTTTGCGTGGGTCGACCAACAACCAGGCAGTAGGTTGGGGGCTATGGGTCAGCGTGACACTTTATTGATCATAGTTAGTGTGCTGTAGGATAGTTTCCGTCTGGTTTACCAAGCTAGACCGAGGCTAGAACGATTCCCAAGTTCTTTGGGTGTCTCGGCGGCAGGAGCACACTCCCAAACGTCCAGGAAATGAGGCTGCATCGATGGAATCTGCATGTTGGGCATGTCTAGTACTTAACCATGTTGAGATCTTGCCAGGATCCTGGTTAAGATCTTACAGGATCCTACCGTAAAATCTTACTACGATCTTGTAAGATCTGAGGCAAAAATCTTGCAGGATCTTGTACAAGATCTTCCAAGATCTTAGTAACAATCTTGTAAGATCTTGTGCAAGATCCTGTAGGATCTTTGCCTCAGATCTTACAAAATCTTAGTAAGATTTTACGGTAGGATCCTGTGGGATCTTGGTCAAGTTCTTATTGGTTCTTGCAAGATCCTGCACGATTATTGCAGGATCTTACCAGATCCTACAGCCTAGTTTACGAGTCTTGTAGGAACCTACGAGAGCTTGTAAGATCTTAACAGAACCTTTCAAATATGCTGCAGGATTCTACCAATCCTACAGGATCCAGTAGGATCTTAGGGGTTCTTGCAAGATCCTGCCAGTATATTGCAGGATCTTATCAGGTCCTATAGCCTAGTTTATGGGTTCTTGCAAGATCCTATAGGATTATGGTAGGGTCTTGTAAGATCTTATCAGATCTTGTAGGATCCTGCAAGAACCTATCCCATATGCTGTAGGATCTTACCAGATCCCGCAAGAACCTATCAAATATCTTGTAAGGATCTTACCAGATCCTACAGGATATTTGAGAGGTTCTTGCAGGGCCTTACAGGATTATGGCAGGCTCTTGCAGCTTCTTACCACATTCTGTGTCCTACTTTATGGGTTCTTGGAAGATTGTATGGGATTCAATCCATGTTGAAATAGGTGAAGTAGTTTTTGGTAGTCTTTTAGACTTAACCCTTATTGTGGCTTTACAACTCTCAAATTTTAATACATTTTCAGTTACTTAACTAAATATTGGTTAACACAGTCTTTGCAATTATAAATACTGTGGTGCAAAACGTTCGTTACTATTATTATTCCTGAGACACAAAACTTTTATTTTCATGGTTGTTACTGCAATCGCCATTTTGGTGAGTAGCAATCAAAACTAACGTAGGCCAACCCTTGTCAATAGCCAGTTGCCATTTGGCAAGTGGTGACCGCCGACCAACACTGGTGAAGATTAGGCTTATCTGTAAGACTACACATTGCAATGTTAAAACAATTAATGTATTTAAGCACGTGTTGCAAGCTTCAGCAATGTCAGCCAGCCACCAAATAGCGAGGAAAATTCAACAGATGATGACTTCAGTTTATGGGCTAGTCGCTAATGCAGTAACAAATGCCTAAGCTCAAACTATCGTATGCTATCTCTGGAAGTATACTAGATAGAATCAAATGTTTTGTGGTATTCCATTCAGAATTTAAGGGATAACCAATTAATATTTCAGTAGCCTATAGACACCACTACCTGTTCCAAACTGGAGAGCAGAACAACACAATAAATGAGGACACCTGAAATAGCACCAAAATTGCTACAACCTTTTCTCACTTGAGTAAATTCCCGGAAGTATCAAACTAATTTTCATATTTCCTGGCCACGTGCCGACTGACTACGTATTTATTTTTCTGAAGGTTGACGTGAGAGCACCTTAAATTATTGAAGGTAAAAAATGGTTTAATTTGTTCACTAAAATACCACCACAAAGTTGTTTCTCTAGATATTTTCTTAAACAATTGGTGTCGTCTTAGCAAATTTAAAAAAAAATTTTTTGGACAGCCCCTTATATTTTTTATAAAATTGATGCCACTGTTGATGGAAGTTTATAATTGCCGGTAGTTGACAACCACATAGCTGATAATAAGGTTAGGGCTGCAGTAAAGCTATTTTTTTGTAAGTCGATGGCCGACGGCAGACACAGAACCAACAGTGGCACACCTTGCAGAATCTTGCTTCTATTTCATTAATAAGCTTACTAATACTGCAGATCCGTAATTGTCGCAGAAAGCTATAAATGTCTCTGCCGTGGGGCCCGATGCAACACTGAAATACTGATAGGGTACGCAGTTTCGGCGGCTTTCCATCGTAGAACACACAATTTCAAAAATGCAATACTAGCACTTCAACTTGCACAGTATTGGCGAATTTTCGACAGTTTTGAAAAAGTTGCTTTTGTCACTTCCTACTGTCTTCATCAGGCCTTCAGAAACGCGTTTTTTTCCGGTTCACATCTAAATTTGTTGATGAAGACAATACGAAGTGATGAAAACAACACCAAATCCTTCAAAACTGTCAAAAATTTCCCAATACTGTGCAAGTTTAAGTGTCAGTATAGTTATTTGTTACGGTTTTGTACTTTCAAGTATACTGTACTGGCCCAAATATAATACGGTGTTTTTTTCCGAATTTGTTTCATTAAAACTGCATCTTCGTCTTATATTCGCGACCAAATCCATTACTCGGGCAAACTTTGACCGATTTTGAAGTTTGAATATACCATTTGAATAGTTTTTTTCAAGAGCTATCCATTGGTGCTAACCAGAAATCAGTAGCTCAAATAGGTTGTTGAATTATACAGGAAAAACTCAAATATAACCAAAATTGGACCTTAAAAATTGTTATGGAGTTCCACAATAAAAAAAAACCTATAAGCTTAAACTTATGATTCTGAATCAGCCTTGGCTGAACTATTCTACAATATCAACTACATTGGTAATAGAGTCACTGGCAGAATCTTGGATGCAAGTTGTCTGCCTTATAATCGTCCTAGAGCCTAGTTCATTTTTGTTGAATTCATGAGCTCAAAAAGGCAATTCGCCTTATATTCAAGCCGTCTTACCATAGGGCCAGCATGATAAAAACAGAATCTACACTAAAGCGAAAGATTAAACTTGGTATGTGCTGAAAAGTCACTAATTCACTTTCACCAAATGAGTTCAATGCAACTGCTATTCATCCTAACATCTTGTATGCATAGTTTCAAAGGTGTAAAATTATTCATCCCAATATCTTTGCAAATTTCCAACATCCTGGTTTTTCTGGTTTTGGAGGGGCTCAGTAGACTCTTCTTCAAGCTACTACATCACCGCTTGCTTCGTTGTGACCGTTTGTCTGCAGTTTGAATTTGGCGAGGGCGAGGGGGCCGTAGCCTCTGATACTTGCAGGGACGGTACACCAATTTCTCTGTAGCAACTGAAAATTGCCTGTCTGCAGAAATAGGATGCATGGGTTTGCAGGTCCCGGGACACACATCAATGTTTCAGTTGGGCTTGAGAAGTGTCACAGTGCCTCCCCAGTTTATTCAGTGCCGAATTTCGTTGAGGTGGACTGCAATGCTATTAGTTTCATTGTCACGCCTGGTGTCACCCATGTCCTGCTTGACACTCGTGCACACACCTTTTCTTGTTTCTCTGACATAAATGGCATCACAGTCCTCACACAGAACTCAGTAAATGCCTTCACAGGTTTTCTTAACGCCCTTTAGGACTTCATCTTCTTGCTGTCTGGTTTCACTTCTTTTTCTTGCTTTGGCACCAGGAATGGCATGCATTTCATCAGGTCGTACTTTCGGCCCTGAAAAGAGTTCTGTACGTACGATACATCATCATGTAGCAAGAACTCTTAATGGCCTAAGGGACCACGTGATGAAAAAGCATGTCATTCCAGGTGCCAAAGCAAGAAAAAAAGGTGAAACCAGAGAGGAAGATGATGAAGCCCTGAAGCATGTTAAGAACATCTATGAAGGCATTTACCGAGTTACGTGTAGGGACTGTGATGCTATTTATATCGGAGAAACAAGAAATAGTGCATGCACGAGAGTCAAGCAGAGGTGAAGTTGAAACGAAGGGCATTATAGCTCGCCAAAAGGAAACTGAGCATTGAATATACTGGAAAGGCACTGCGACACTCCTCAAGTCCAAATCAAATATTGATGTGCATTGAGAAGCCAAGATAAAAGGCTACACCGATGAATATCCATGGATCTTCAAATCCAAGCATCCGGTTTCTGCTGAGAGGCAAGTTTAATTTAAAGTTGCTGTGGGAAAAATAATGTTCCCATCCAGCAAGTATAAGAGGCTACAACCCCGCATCGAATTCAAACAGCAGACAAATGGTCACAACAAAGAGAGGGGTGATGTTGTAGCCTGAACAAGCAGTCGACTGAGCCCTTTCAACACCAGAAAAGCCAGACCCAGACTATCCAAAACTTGCAACGATATTGGGATGAATAAAATCTTTTTCCTTTGAAATTAAGCGTACAAGAAAAACAGATGGACTCAAAACTTTAAAGTAAGTGATGTGACATTTTTAGATTACAGATGCTGTTGTTAACTCATTTGAACTTGTTTGGTAGCGACTTTTCAATTTAAATCGCATCAAAGTAAAAATCTGTATTAGCATGAGCTGCTCAAGTCACAACATTTAAAACACTTGTTTTTCATATCCAATAAAATGGTAGCTTGGTTCCATTTTTCAATTTGTTGAAGCACTGTTTTTAACTGGATTTTTTTTTGTATTTATTTTTGAATAAATTTACACTTAGGCCTTCTTGCGGATTGAATACTAGGCCTACAAAAAAATTCAAGACAAGCAACGTTGGAAGATTACTAAAATATACCTACAAAAAAAATTCAGTAAAAAAAAATGTACAGCCTGAAAGTTTAAAAACTCTATTAGGCTACGTGTCTACCCTAGTGGAAATTTTAGCCAAGGATGATGAATTTAAATCATGATTTAGGCTAGCCTACACCAAAATGATCTACATTGAAAGAACCAAATTCTAATGCACTAGCCTAATTTAAATTCATCAAATTTTATTAGGCCTAAAAAGGAACCAAATACCCCTGTAACGCGACCGTGCCTAACTTTTTTCTTCAAATTCAGCGACCATAAATGTTTTTTCGTCCATTTTTCCTTATTCGGATTAAATCATTCGTCCATATTAAAGCGAAAAAGGAAAACAAAATGGGACCGCAGGGAAAGGCTGTCAGATACGCTGCAAAAAAAAACTTAACAATTTATATTATTTAGGCCTACTCTTAAGTCGATGCCAACTGCTGTGGGTTTATGCACAAAGTCAGTATATAAAAAAAGTTAAAAATATATTTATATTCCGACCTACCAACTCGACTATTTTCCCCGATGTTACAGGAACCAAGACCATTTTTTTTAGGCTTTAGCTTTCTAAGGGCCACACAAAAAAAAAGGTTTACAATTGTTAGTCATTTACAACTTCCAAAAGGGACAACGTCTCCATACTTTTTTTTGGTATGTATCTTTTGTAAAGTGACTTTGTTTTTTAGAGGCAAAACATTCACATCTTAATAAAAAGAGCTGCAATTCGTTTGCTTTACAACAACCCAGTTGTATTCTTTTGTGCAAGCTTTATGCTCAACTCTTTTTTGGGACAGATTTGTGTTTTTTTGAAATAAAGTGAAAACCATTTAAGCACCGATTTGATATTAGCATCATTCGAAAGCTCCCGAAAAGTCGGTTAAAATAGTGTATTGGAATGTCAAAATCGTTCAATTTTTGGTGAAATTATATGTGGGAGCAAAATACTTTCCAGTAATAATAGGAATTGAAAATAAGTTAACCAAACGGTTTGGTTAACAAATTTTAAAATACTATCATTACTGGAAACCATACACACTTAAGCAGCAAGGTATTTTTTTGTCGTTGCCTAAAATAACACAAATAACGTGTTATTACGCAATTATTGAAAAGGTGGAACCAAACTATTTTTCAAGCAACTGAATTTGTAGTTTATGGAAATATTAAAAAAAAAATATTGGACACCAGCTGATCTCTGAATTCATTTATGTGTTTCAAAACAGATAAGCTACAATTTATCAATTTATATTAGACACGAATATCACAAACTAAAATGGGAACGTTGGAACTAGAAATCTTGTTAAAAGATGCACAATTGTATCACAAATATCTGTGTACAACCTGGTCTTTGTAAAGTTAGTACCGTTGTATAAAGTTTGTCCCATTTACAAAGATGTACGCAGCTAGCATAAGCTCGGAGTACTACCAAGTAAATAGGTTTTTCAAACGAAACAAAAAGAAAAAAGAACAGAAATCATTGTCGGTCAGGTAGATGCACAAAATTCAGCAAATCCAGCGTAGGTACGGCAAGCGATTTGGCCATGATTGGCAGCTTCTCCGTGCGTTCAAGGTCAAAGATATTCGGCCTAAGATTGATTATGCCCATTCTTTTTTACTAGTACGCTGCCTTACCACAAAGAACATTCGTTCACTTATTGAAGTGTTCGTTGTTGATCAGGACAGCTTTAAACAGCTTTCCATATTATGATCACGCACAGTAGCACACATCACGATCACACGCTGTGACATCACGGTGGCATCCATCTTGGGAAAAACTCCGTTGTGGTTTGAAAGCAAACAGCGCTGCCGTTGGGCAGCTACGGATCACGTGATCGTTATTTGAAGCAATCATCTTAGTTGACACAACAGCTGATAGAATTTTACGTGCCGTACTCCTAGGTTACGAATTTTTTAAAAGAATGAATAATCAAAGAATAAAAAGCATGAATACATGTAGCGTTTGGAAAAAGTATAATCAATTAAAACTTAAAGCAAACCGATCTCTTTACGTTTATAGCATCAGACCCCTTAGCTTGGGGTTTGGAGAAGAAGGACGGGAGCAAATTTTGGAGTATGGTGGTTTGTGGAGGGGTCAAGTGGTCTTATTTATGATTCCTATTTTTTGGTGGGGGGGGTCGGAGGGAATCGTGGTTATGGATGTGGACTTTTGCTTTGTAAAATATGGTTTATTATCATTGTACACAGACACAACTTTGGGTCAAACTGTCAACTATTTTTTTTCCTTGAATGACTCGGTGAAAAAAAGGGACGAGGGGACCGCTGGCGGGTCTGAGGGAGCGTTTTTAGCTTCCCTGGCAAAAACTGTCAATTCCAACTGTAGAGCAACGAAAATAACTATTTTTTCCCATTGAAAAACTAGGAAGGTGGGGGGGGGGGTTCAGAGGGGGCCAAACGCAGACACAACTTTGGGGCAAACGATCAAGAACTTTTTTTCCTGGAATGACTTTGGGGCAGGGGCATAGGGGGCCACACAAGGTCAGCATGGGGGGTTGGGGGAGTGCTGTTTGCTTCCCCAGCAGGAACTGTCAACTCCAACTCTGGGCAATGTCAATAAATGTCCCCCCCCCCGTTTGTATAACTGGAGGGGAGATTTTGGGGGCCAAACAAAGCCAGCAAAGGGGCTGAGGGAGTGCTGTTAGCTTCCCCGGCGTGGTCCGTTGCCCCAGAAATTGAAGCATTTTATGTTACATCGCTGCCATGTCAAGGTTCCAGAGAGTATTTTTCACTATTTGTTTAGCATTTTAATATGTTTTGGAGGGGGGGAGAGAAAACCCTGGCACCCTCACTCGTCTCTTTCCTTGCACACTGCTCAATGGCATCTACCTGCCTCCCCCCCCCTTGTTGAACCGGGAATACATGTGATTATCGCAGGGGGATCGGATAATGTTATAAATATATCCCAGAGCTGCTGAAGAAGGATGGTAGTCTCTCACATTTCCTAGGCAGGGAATGACTAGCAGGGATTTGCCCAGAGTCCCATTTCCAGTCACCAACCAGATACAATCAATTAGAATAAAAACTGTAACCTGTTACTTCCCGATTGAGCATTTGAATGCACCAATCGAAATGATTCACCTGCTTGCGTAGCTGAACAACCAGAAGTTACATATTCTCAACGTATTGGGAAAGCCAATATTGTGTAGGCTACCATAAAAAAAATACAACGCAAAATACGAGCTGCATCCTTGTAAGGTATTTGGAAATTTAGGACGAGGCGACGTATTTTGAAAAAATAAATTTGTAAAAAATATTTTCAGCAATTCTGTATTTAAATTGATAGAATAATACCAAATTTGTGAACAGTTCTTTGCAGGTATACATCCATCCAGAGACAGGCTAGTTAAAATTTGTACAAATGCTTCCTTGTGAAGATCAAGTGTTACAGCATGATCGAAAAACCTCTAATAACTTTCATTTGCTGCTTTTGTTTTTTCGAAAAATGAAGCACATTACATATTTGCACCAAGTGCCAATGCCGGTACTGGATTTCGCACACGATTTCACTCTTCGCATACAACTAAAATATCTCATTAATGTACTAATTTGCTGCACATTGTAGTTGTGGAAAGATACTTTCATGCCGCCAACACATTCATTACGTTAAAAAAATTACAAATGGTTTTGGGAGAATTTGGCCTGGGAACTTTTTGAAGGGCAAATAATGATAAACGTTAATTTTTTAATGATCTTTTAATAAATGTTTTATACGCACATATTAATTGTTGCCTTGTGGTCCTTTCTCGCTTTAGTAAAAAGGATTCTTGGGAATTCCTATCAAGCAGCTACCTCGATAATAATGATCTTAATTATATTAAGCTAAAAGGTTAAAAAAATAATTAAAATCTTCTATAATGCAATATCGTACCGACGGCCTACAGCAGCTTATCAGATACACAAGTTCCTATTCACGTATCTTACCTTGCAGGATCTTACAGGATAAGTTCCTTTGAAACTTATAAGATCTTTTACTGTTAAGATCCTGTTCAAGATCCTGCCAGATAAGATTGGAGAATAGGAACTTATGCAAGATCTTACCCCTGACTAGGATCTTACATAGGATTTTACCAATTTGACAATATCTTGACAAGATCTTGTGAGCAGGATAAATCAACAGGATCTTGTACAAGATCCTGTCAGATTTGTGAATTTTTACAAGTTCCTTTCGGAACCCATCAGGATCCTGACAAGATCTCAACATGGAAGTTTCTGCAAAAAGGTCAGTTGGTTGGATGTGAGCAGTGGGTCCTCATCTTCAGACTAGAAGATCGCTGTTCCTAGTCTGTCATAGCTGCTGGGTCAGCGGTTTGACTGCTCTTAGTACCAGCTTTTGCCAATGCTGGAAAGCTGTACTGGCCAAGCGAGTCGGTGCCGATGCAAAATACAGAGCAGTGTCTGATGGCAAGACTAGTGGTGAGCAGTGGGTCCTCACCTTCGGGCTCAAAGATCGCTTTTCTAAGCTGGTGATGATAGCAAGACAGGCGGTGATCAGTGGGTCCTGTCCTTCGGTCTGTGGGCACTCTGTTCTAAGCTTGTCAAGCCGTGGGGCCAGTGGCAATATACTAGTGGTGAGCAATCGGTCCTCGCCTGCGGGCTGGAAGATTGCTGTTCTAAGCAGGTTGCACTGCTGGGCCCTTGCCTCGGAATTTGTGGAAAGGTAGCAAGACTGGAGGTGAGCAGTGGTTCCTCGCCTTCGGGCTGGAATATCGCTGCACTAACCTGGTCGAGTTGTGGACCAGTGGCTACTAGCAGCGAGCAGTGGGTCATCTGGCCTTCGGGCTGGAAGAGTTCTGTTCTAACTTGGTTGTGCTGCTGGACCTCCCCTCATCTCTCGGGATCGTGGGACAACATGGATCAAGACACCACTAGATATCGCTAGCACGAGCGATATCTCACTAGTGTATCGACGAGGGTTGACGCAACCAAACACCAGTTGTGCTTGGTCCCCATCAACCTTTCATATCCTGCGGTCCTGGGTCTGATGACTTTGGCTGTGGACTTCAATATCAAGCCTGTATTACAATGATTCCTAATTACCACCTTGTAACAATTGTAACTTATACTGTATGCTTTTCTACCGCCATTGTTGTCATTGCCTAGGATGTGCGGCCTGATGGGTCTCCTGGTTGCCAACTTGATACTTGCCGAACTAAGATGTCTTCCTCGGCGAGTCTTTTGGCTAGTCCATTAGAATTCTAACCATTTTCCCCGGACTAATTGTACCCCAAGCCTTCATGTCTTGGCCTTTGCTGGCTGCCGTCCCTGGCTATATGGCGGGCGAGCGACATGATCATTAAAACCCGAACCGTTAAAGATGGAGGCAGACCATTTCTTCCTTAAGCCTAAGCACCATTCTTTCCATCTCCCAATGTGTCGGCCAGTTTCACCACTTAACATCCGTCGACGCATAACTTTCTGGTGCATCGCCGAAATTACATCAGTGATTTTAAGACTGAAGAAGCTGTTAATTTTTAAAATTGTATCCCTTTTTCCTTCCGTTTTCGTCCGACGAGGGTCCTGGTCTAGGTGTGACGAAGGGTTTGCGTAGACTTTGGACCTGGTGAAGAAGCTGTAACGCCGATGGGGAGAAGATCCGGTGACAAGGTGTATGCAGCCCACATTTCCCTGAAGCAGATACCTCATCGGTGGTCGACACCTGGCCTCCATCGTTCTGGAAACACGCTTCTCAAGTACCTCTGACGCTCCTTTTTGCCTGATCCTGGCCTCGGACTCCTCTGCCAATTGGACTGTTTTGTCTTTGTTCCCTCTGTGCCCAAGAATTCGAAGCCCCAACATGAATGTTCAACTCTTTCCAAGGCCTGCGTTTTGACCCCTGCCGTTCCATTCCAAAACAGCTTTAGTGAATTTCTTTCTGGTCCTCTGCAAGAATGCGACTTCCAACTGTTGATGGCAAGTACTATCCGTTGTTATTCCCTGGTGCTGGCAAGCGTCCCATTAGCGTAAGTACCACGAGTGGAGTGTGGAGTTGTATTTTTGTAAAGTGTTAGTTTAATTGCTACTTTGGGTTTGTGCCTTGTGATCTGCACCGGTTGAGGTGGGGTGTACATATTTCTTTTCACTAAGCCAGTCAGATCCAGATGTCCGGTGAATGGTGTTTGGAGGTCAAGCGAGTTCCTGGCTACTGCATCTTGCTAAGAGTTGAGCCATTCGGGCTTGATTTCTTTAACGGCCTGTTTAAAATTTTCTGTTTCCGTGGTTGGTTTTATCACGAAGGTTGCTCTTTTTTTCTCTTTTTTTTGGGCAGCTTTACCTTTGTGCTTGGGTTAAAAGGCATCACTATTTAACCTAATTTTAAGTGGGTATTGTCCCGTCTGAACCACTGGATGAAGCGCCAATCGGTTCCTTGGACAGTATCCTTCCCTTTTATACGGGGTAGTCAGGTCAAATCAGTTGAGCTTAATTGACGAGATTTTGGGTAATCCCAATAATACCCGCGCCATTGGTTGTTTTGGGAGCCGGCATAGAAAACCAATTGGCGATGAGGAAACGACCTCTTTTGTATTTGATGAACTAGCAAGACTCCTCAGTTTTCCCTCGATTCTGTATCTGACTGAGTGAGACGAGTAGTAAGAATAGGCTACTGTAACTTTCACTCCTTCAGACCAGATGGTTTGATCAAACGGTTGAAGCAACTTTCGTTATTTCTAGGCTGTAACAGTGTTGCCACGTCTTTACTCAGTGTGGGGCGTGGGCGTTGCAGTCTGTCAGCCAGTTGGAATAGACGCCGGTAAGACTTTTGGGCCCCGGAATATCTTCCTTCATCTGGCGAAACCGTTTCCATTGTTTTGTTTTGTATAAAATAACACGATTCTGTTTTACACAATTTTCTCACAAGTGTGAACTATTTTGAAGCTTTCCTTTTATTTGGCTTTGTCGAAATTTAATTGCTAATACTCCTGGCCACGTACTGGTGGTTTAGTACCGTACGATTATTGATTTAGACTTTAAAATACCTAAATAACCTATTTTCAGCAAGTAGTTTATTTACTTAAAATTCCCAGTGGTAAAGATAGATTTAACTTTACTTTTGTCTTGCGTTAAATCGCGAAAATTAACGTTAACTCTTTGCATTTACCAAAATGGTTTTAGTTGGTTTGGCCAAGTTCAAAATCGTGACGGTCTTAAGTGTTTACTCGCGCGAAGCGGTTTTTGATTTGGTCAAGCCCCAAAAAGGCCAATTTGTTTAGAAATTAGAAAAAGGTGTAAGTTTTGGGTTAACTGCAAGCTCAAAGTGACGGTTGGTCGAAGCGTTAGATCGCGCATTACTTTCTTTGGGCTTCCTAATTTGGAATTTCACTTTCTTCGTTTTGCATTATTTCTTTTTGGTTCCCCAAAGGTTTTTTGGTACCTTCCCCAAAACTGCTGAAAATTAATTACTACAAATTTGCTGGTAGCAAGAAAAGTTGAAGAAAAAGTTCACACGTTCCTTGCTTTAATTTTTGGCCCGAATATATAAATTTTAACTTGATAGAATTTCGGAGTTGATGAGTCACTTGATAAAAATTGTCTTTGTCGTTAACACTTTTATTAGTAAACAGTCTATACGAACTATGCCTTTAAATGCGCTGGCAGATGGGACAAAAACATTTGTCGCAAAACTTGTTTGAATTACACTGGGAAAAGTCGTTGATGATGCACCTTAAACTTATTTATGACACTGATCGAGTAAAACCCGTTTATATTTGGTAAGCCTTGTGAACTATTATGGATAAGATTTAAAAGATTATTTTGTATTAAAAAAAAACGCAACGAATTTAATTGGTTTTCAAGGCATGTTAATTTCCGCCTTTCTTTAACAATACTTTTACTTGCTATTGTTCAACTGTTACTTTGTGCCGTTCGCACTTATTACTTTGTCATTGTTACTTTAGACAATTGTTTTTCCTTTTAAGAATTTAATTTTAACGTTATGAATTAAGTGAAATTGTACAACTCTACAGCTTCGACTTTTTAATTTTCTTGGTCGTTTAATTTTGTTGTCTGCGTTTAAGCAAATTTTCGATTTTTGTGAACAACTTTTCCCTTTTCTATTTCGGCTCTTCCTAAAACTTTCCCTCTGCTCCTTTAATATGGTAAAAAATTTTAGGGCCGAATTTTAATTGCATTTTTCCACAATATAATATTGGTCTGCACAAAACAATGTATGAATAGACATTTTACAAATTTCTTATGAAATTTGTCTTATTTTGCAACAAATTTGAGATAAATGGCAAAAACTTATTTCTTACGCTACTGACTTTTTTCTTGAATAACTCGTTTTATACACGGTGTTTGTATATTCAATGGTCAGTTTGCAGTCTTGAGTTTTTTGTTGCTATTTATAATTTTCGACTTTTATATTTATACTTTATTATTATTCTTGTTCGTTCCGGTCAATAAGGTTCGGGAAGCCAGAGCCTGGAATTTAAAAACTCTTATCAGTACAAGTGACATTTTTACTTGGTTCGCTTTGTCCGAATTTGTAAACTTTAATTTCGTGTGGATCATTCTTGAAACCATGGGCTTTTGGCACACCGAGTCCTTAACGATTTGATGTTTGAAAACGAACTAATTTCGTCAAATTTCTTTTTCATGTAAAAACTCCTTTACGGGGAAAGGAGAATTTTCTTTCCCCCTCCCCGGCACTGTATCGACGAGGGTTGATGCAACCAAACACCAGTTGTACTTGGTCCCCGTCGACCTTTCATATCCTGTGGTCTTGGGTCTGATGACTTTGGCTGTGGACTTCAATATCAAGCCTGTATTACAATGATTACTAATTACCGCCTTGTAACAATTGTAACTTATACTGTATGCTTTTCTACCGCCATTGTTGTCATTGCCTAGGATGTGCGGCCTGATGGGTCTCCTGGTTGCCAACTTGATACTTGCCGAACTAAGATGTCTTCCTCGGCGAGTCTTTTGGCTAGTCCATTAGAATTCTAACCATTTTCCCCGGACTAATTGTACCCCAAGCCTTCATGTCTTGGCCTTTGCTGGCTGCCGTCCATGGCTATATGGCGGGCGAGCTACATGATCATTAAAACCTGAACCGTTAAAGATGGAGTCAGACCATTTCTTCCTTAGGCCTAAGCACCATTCTTTTCATCTCCCATTGTGTCGGCCAGTTTCACCACTTAACATCCGTCGACACACTGGGGCTTGAAGATTGCCGTGGATGATTCCTTAATGCGTGGTTGCCCTCGGGCTTGAACATTTCTTTGGTTGATTCTGTAGTGGTCCTCCTGCCTTTGGGATTGAAGTTTTCTGCCTCTACTGCCGAGAACCGGTAAGGAACTTGTCAAGTGGGCAGGCCACTGCTGAATGTTCTCTATGGCTAAATAGTTTCATGTGGTGAGCAGTCCCAGAGAAACAGCAGGCAGATTCTGTGGGTTTTTTTTACCTTCGGGCTTAAAGATTGCTGTTGTAAGCAGATCACGCTGTTGGATCGACGGCAATACTAGCAGTGAGTAGTGGGTCATCCGGCCTTCGGGCTGGAAGATCTCTGTTCTAAGTCGGTTGACCTCTTGAACCAATGGCAACACTAGCGGTGAGCAGCAGGTCCTCTTGCCCTTGAGCTTGAAGATCTCAGGTCTAAGCAGGTCAAGCTGTTGGACTGGTGGCAAAGACTAGCGGTGCACAGTGGGTCGTCTCATTTTCGAACTAGGAGATCTCCGTATTATGCCGGTCGGAGCTGCTGGACTAGTAGCAACACTAGCAGTGAACAGTGGGTCTTCCTGCCCTCGGGCTTGGAGATTGCCGCAATTGAGATCTGGCTGAAGATTTAATGAACTGACGTACGCTCTCGCTGAATGCCTAGTCATCAGACTGTCCAGACGGTACCCTGCTGACTGCATAGGTGTGATGCGCGCCCTGGGCTAGTTGGTCATCCCGACACCGGTGGGAACCGGTGCTGCCGGATTGCTTCCTAGCATGTGGCTAGTATTGTTGGCGGGGTTAGGAGCAAAGAAGATGTTTTGTAACGAGGAGTGCCTGACGAACGCATTTAAGAGAGTGGTCATGTACTGTAGACGAGCACTGACGTCTTGTTTGGCCTTCTGTAATCTTGTTCCGTCGGTCTTTGCTTGTCCCGTGATTCTTCTGATGATTCGGGCACATTGGCTGTGTGGCGGGCATGCATGGGTAGCATCTCAGGCATAGCTGATGAGCTTAGAAATGGTTGACCGGATTCACTTGCGTACTAGTTTGGTTTCTTTTGTTGTGCCTGCTGGGAAAAGATGTATTAGGGGTATGTGAGCATGCGGAGCAGCGATGCTCTTCATTACTCTACAGTCACCTTTGTGTATCGAAATGGAGATGCCCATTGCTACTCGAGGCATCTTCGGTGTCCTTTGCAGCAGAAACGAAACGGTGCGGTGGCTGTACTTGCTTTCCGTGGCCGGTGTTTTTACGTCTAATTCGGAAGGTTACCGTAATCTTGCTCCATTGGTCTTTGATTGTCCCGTCATTCTTCGGATGATTTGGGTACACTGGCTGTATGGCAAGAAGGCAAGGGTAGCATCTTGGGCATAGCTGATGAGATTAGAAACGGTTGTTGACTGGACTCACTTGCGTAGTTGTTTTACTGCTCCTGTTGTGCCCGCTGGGAAGGAAGATGTCTTTGGGGTATGTGGGTGTGCAGAGCAGCGATGTTCTTCACAACCTACCGTCACCTTTGTATATCGAAGTGGCAATGCCTAATGATTTCGGGGCGTGTAGTTGGATTGTTTGTACAATCTGGAGCGAAGACGATGTGGTGTAACAACCTGCTGGGAGAGATGTGGCGTGAGGTTGGCGCTCCTAATGCCTTCGATCCCGAAGATTCTGCTGTGAGGCTGTGAGTCTGTCTGTGCCATTTGCAGCAGAAACCAGACTGTGCGGTGTAACAGTCCACTTGAAGACGAGAGGGGTATGTTGGCTTGAGGAGCAGCAATGTTCTGTGATAACCAACCATCCCCACTCTGAACTTAGTGATGCCTAATGAATAGCACTGTTGGAAACATACGCAGCAAAGTTTGCAGCAGAAACGAATTACTGTGCGGTGTAACACCCCGCCTGGAGACGAGGGATATGTTGGCATGTGGAGCAATGTTCCGTGCTAACCGACCGTACCCACTCTGAATCTTGCGATGCCTAACGGCTAGCACTGTTGAAAACGTACGCAGCAAAATTGGAACCCTACGCAGCAGAGACAAAAGATGAAGCTTCTGAGCAAGCCTGGCGCTTTGTGGCTTTTGCAGGTACGCTGTTTGAGCTAGTCAAAATCTATGTGGTCTAGTGGCAATACACTGGTGGTGGGCAGTGGGTCACTCGCCTTCGGGTTCGAATATCGCTAGTGGGTCCTTGCCTCGGCTTCGGGGCATGCAAACTAGTATCATTGGTACAAATCGGCATCAGCGAAAGAAAAGGTCTCCGAGGTAGTAGACTCTGGAGTGAAGAAGATGTGGTGTAACAGCCCGCTGGGTTTATTGTGGCACGATGATGGTTGGAAGGGGGATTGAGGCTTAATGGCGTGTCGACAGCTTCGTCATTAGCGCATGGTTGGAAGTCTGGGTAAGCAAGACTGGTGGTGAGCATTGGGTCCTCGCCTTCGGGCTTTTTCCGGTACGCTGGTCTAAACTGGGCCTCTTGAGGATGGGCAATGGGAATTGATGATGGGCTCCTTTGGGCTTTTGCAGCTGTTGGTCTAGTAGCAAAACACTGGTGGTAAGCAGTGGGTCCTTTGGCTCGCAGGTATGCTGAATAAAACCCGACTCAGTATTCTTTTGAGTGCAGCTTTTGATCCTGGCGATGCCTGTTGCCTTTCGGGGTATGTGGCTAGCATCTTTGGTAACCTTTGCAACAGAAACAAAAGGGTGCGGTGGCTTGACATGCTTTCTGCGGTCTGAGTGCTCTACGTCCTATGTGGATGGTTCGGCAGCATGAAGCACAGGTTAGCTACTAAGATAAGTGCTTTTACTTTTTCGGCTAGAGTGCACAAAGCCGGCTAGCATCATCGGTCTGTGTTTAAGTCTTGTTCGCATGGATCGGGCACATAACTGGTGGTGCAGGTAAGTCTTGTCTACCCACTGGAAAGGAGAGGGGGTATGTCAACAACGCTCTGTGCCACCGACCAACCCCAATTGGATCTTGGCGATGCCTAACAGCTTGTTCTGTTGGAAACGTACGCGGCAGAGTGGAGCCCTGAGGCAGCGGAGTCTAAACTACGATACGGTGTAACAACCCACTAGGAAAAGACGGTGTGTGTCAGGCATGCGGTGCAGCATTGTTCTTCAGTACCCGACTGTCGCTGTCTGGCCCCGGTGATGCCTATTGCATCACAGCATGCAGCTAGCATTGTCTTACCTCGGAGTCTGTAGTACACCTCTGTCGATGGGTGGGTATTTTAATGTCTATCCGGTGCCATGCTTCGAGTTTTTCATTGCTAGGTGCACGGTGTTGGACGGTGAGTCCCAGTGAGCTTGTCGTCCTTGCTTTTCCTTTGGACTAGTCACAAGTTTTCTTTTCCAGTGTGAAAAAGAAAAACCCAAAAAACAAAACAGATGCTCTGCTGGGGTGGGATTTTTGAATCTCGAAAAGTGTCTGTGAGAGCAGGCAACAAATACAACTCCGAGCGGTGGATCACTCGGCTCATAGATCAATGAAGAATGAAGCCAACTGTAAGAAGTAACGTGAATTGCAGGACACATTGAACATCGACATTTCGAACGCATTTTGAGGCCCCGGGTAACTCCCGGGGCCACACCTGTCTGAGGGTCGGTGAAACAATCTCTCGTGAGCAGGCTGTTGGTACTTGCAACCGGTGCTGTTGAAAAACCCGCCTTGAGATGACAAGGACATGTCGGCGTGTGGGGCAGCAATGCTCTGTACCAACCGGCCATCACCAATCCAATCTTGGTGAGGCCTATATAGCCCATCGGGCTTACGGCTAGCATTGCGAGTTGGAATCAGCAGCCCGATGTCCCGACTGGCTCGCGCTCCGGGCTACTACAGGATGGGGTTGATGCTAGAGTTTCAGCTCGGAGTCCCAGACTGTGTAGCTTTAGAATGGCAGGGAACACTGACCAGCTTCCCCTGTGGTGACTGTGACAGATACCTGGGACACCAAGCGTGGCTTGACCGGCTGCCCTTGCGGCGGCTGTGATGGATACCTGGCACCCCTGGTGTTGCCTGACCGATTACACTTGCGGTGGCTGTGACGGATATCTAGTGTGTCTCCACTTTGAACCCAGCCGAACTCTCACGAAGAGTAGTTGACTGTCGAGAAATTGACGTCGAAAAATAAAATGAAAGGCAACAGACCCAACCAAGCTGAGGCATGCCCAGCCCAGTTTCAAAGAGACCTGCTGCCAATCTGTGGTTTTCCTGACATGAGTGGAGTGAAGAGGAAATCACTTGTCTGTGTTTAAAGTCTTGTGACAGTCATAGGGACCGGTCAGTTAAGCTAAACAGAATTCTCTCTTTACTTGGTGATTCGGAGAAGAGCGTCTTGCCATTGTGGCGGTAGGGACTGTGGTTATCTGGATTGGAGTGTGATGGTTGAACGGATGCTGAATTTGGCCTATTGGGACCTTGCCCATATAGTGGTTCATGCCTACCATCTGATCTGAGCCATAGGATGGTGTGCCATCAGTGCACAAGGACGATGCGGCGTCAGTGGTAAAAAAAATTGCCAAGCTTCGGGGGTCCACACCAGGCTCTTGGAGAGATGCTGTTTCTTACTCGGAGGGTGGAGGGATGATCTCGAAATGAATCGTTTAGGCTAGTGAGGAAATCCGCGGTGCGTGTCTCCCAACCTTGTTTTCTGGGTGAGTTTTTCTTCTACTATACGGTGAACGGGGTCCGCCCACGACACACAGTGTCTGATCCATTCTGTGCACTTTTCTGGTTTTTGGTGACTTGGAGTGCGCACACACAGAGTTAGTAACACGGACATGTGGCTTACTAGTCCCTAATAAGGGCTAGCTCATGTCTGGTAGTCAAGAAAGCCTGTTGCTTAGGGTGACGCCCATAGTAAGAGTATTTGGTGTTCAGAGGTGGAAAGGAAGTGCGGTGTAACAACCCGTCGGGCAAAGAGAGGGATATGCCAACATTTGGAACAACAACGTTCTGCACTAACCGGCCGTCCCCATTTTGACCTCGGTGATGCTAATTGCCTCCGGGCATGCGGCTAGTACCTTTCAATACTCTCTGTGTCGGAGGTGCAGAACGGCATATGGCTTGCATCACGGCATGGTGTTTAATAAATAATAATAAAATTACCAATTTACCACCTCAAAAAGTGGACGGAAGACGGAAGGGCTTGGGGCCACTAATACCGCTCCGAAATTTTAAAAAAGCTAGCAGCACGAATGCGGGAATGGCTATAATGGAGGTTGGGGTCGCTTCAAGTACTCATAGAGAGGTTCGGAGTCCAGTATCCTACAGAATGCTGAAACCGTTTTTGCACTGATAGTTTCTTTCCTTAGGGCATTCCAAATCGGCACAACCCGCACGGAGAAAAAATTTCGACGACAATCGAGCTTGGTGGAAGAAAACAGTAGTTTGCGTGAGTGCCCCCGCGTACCAAAAGAATTTGTTGCCAGGTCAAAAAAAGGTAAGTCAACAGCAATAAGCTGGTTTATAATCTTGAAAGTAAGGATTAGATCAAATTTTATTCGGCGTAGTTCAACAAGCTCTAGGCCCAATTTTGACAGGCGTTCCCGATACGCAACCTCCCTGAGTCCCGGAAGACCCTTGGTGTAATGCCTCTGCACCTTCTCGATTAAGTCAATGTCATACGCAAGGTAAGGTGACCAGACAAGCGTTGCATATTCAAGTAATGGGCGAACAAAAACCTTAAACGCCCAAATCCTGGTATCAATGTTTCCGGAAGCAAAACATCTTTTCACGACTGCTGCACGACGGTATGCTGCAGCGCAAATCTTCTGGCAGTGAGTGGATGATTTTAGGTCACTGGTAAACCAAATTCCAAGATCTCGGACTTCTGCAGATGTAGGCAAGAACACTTGACCCAACGAGTTGGTGTTTTGTCTATCGACTCAGCCAATGTTGAAGACATGACTTTTGTTTACAGAGAGAGGTAACTGCCAACTCTCGGACCAGTGGGCAACTTCCTGGACCATATTGTCTAGGTCCAAGGAAAGGAGGAAGTCAGACACTTCTGCCACCACCTTAAGGTCGTCGGTAAATTTGATGCCAAAGGTGCAACCCCTTTCTAAATTTAGGTCGTTTAAGTAAATTACGAAAAGAAGGGGCCCGAGTACAGACCCCTGTGGAACACCACAAGGTACACATGTCCATGATGAAGAAGTGGGGGGGGGGAATTGAGGCCTAATGGCGCGTCGACAACTTGGTCATTAGCGCCAACCTCAGTCACAGTGCAGTGGTCCGGGTTGCCACTGCACCACACATGTGCACCCTTTGGTGGCGGTCCTGGAGAAAAGCTGCAATCCAGCTCTTTAAACTACCCGCAATACCGCAACAGTCAAGTTTAAGAAGAAGTTTTCGGTGAATGACGGACTCAAAAGCCTTCCTAAAGTCAAAATACACGGTGTCCGTAGGAACCCCAATATCGCGAGCGCAAGTCCAGCGATCAAGGACCAGAAGTAACTGATGAACCGCAGACGTAAGTGGGAGAAAACCAAACTGGTCTTGGCAAATCATAGACTGTTCACCCAAGAACCGAACCATGGCATCTCGGATGATGGATTCCATGACTTTGCACGCCACACATGTAAAAGCAATAGGCCTATAGTTAAGAGGATCTGAGGGTGACCCCTTCTTGAAAATTGGAATTATGTTGGCTTGTCTCCACAATGTTGGCAAGCTGCTCTGGGCAAAAGAAAGGGTGAAGAGTTTGGAGAGTGGATAGCTAATTTCGTGTGGTAAGATTTTAAGAAGAAAAGCCGAGAGTCCATCGGGTCCACATGACTTACTTGGTTTTAATCTGTTTAACACGGCAACAATAGAGCTCTGGTGAAAAGTGACCTGAGAGCAGGTAACATTTACGTTACCACTACGAGCCAGTGGTATTATGCTGGCACCATCATCAGTAATAAAGTTCGAAGCAAAGTAACTCCTCTTTACGACCAATATCCGTGATAAAATCACTTGAATCTTTAGGTGGGGGGATGGCTCGCGAAAATGCATTTTTACGTCTATAAAGTTTAAAAAGAGCCGCAGGGCTACCATCGCGAATCACAGCCGAATCTATCTCACTTTTCCATGTTTCGAGTGTCCGAGAATACAGCGCACGCGCCCTATTATACATAATTAAGGTGTGTTGATTGCGCTTTAATTTATATACTTTCCAAAGCTTTAGTTTGCGCTGGCGAAGTATATTGATATTTTTTGGAGTGTAGTTCTGTCTTCTCCTAGGTTTATGCTGTATGACCTGACACAGCTCAATGCGTCCCTTAAGCAACTTATGGAAAGCAGTCCATGCCTGTTCAATGTTTGGGTGGACCTTGAAGATTACGTCATCCCAGTTAACCTCTAACAGAGTAGATTTAAGTTTGGCAAAATTTACAGTATAATTACCCAGGTCTGTCGAATTTGGAGTGTTCCTAGAATTACCCTAACTTTGTGCGCCAGATTTAAACGAAAACTACTACACATTGATCACTCTTCCCAAAGTGGGCCCCCACCTCCAGATCAAAAACCAAGAAGTCGTCATAAGTAAAAATTAAGTCTAGAATGTTTTGACCCCTTGTTGGGTTATTAACAAGTTGTCTAAGTCCCAGTGGTGCAAGTAAATCTAGGAAATACTCATGGTGGTCGTCACCTGCCATGTTATGTTCCCAGTCGATGGTAGAAATATTGAAGTCACCCAGGATGATGTTGGAATGCCCTGGATTAAGTACTTTTCTAACAAATGTGCATAGATTAAGTATGTCGAGATCCATAAAACTGTTAGGTAAGTAACACAGAATAATCGAAATCTTTTCCCCAGGCAAAGTCAAAACAAAACTCTCGACGTCTACACCACCTCCACAATAGCCAATGGGATACATGCTTTATGGAGCACAAGTAGGCCCCCGCCCCTACTACCACGATCCCTACGAATCACAGAATACGGTAGGGTATCGACAAGCATGGCATCAGTGACACTAGCATTAAGCCATGATTCTACAATAAAAATAAGGTCATAAATGTTTTGATGCAGCAGGTCGGTAAGACTGCCTAGGTTACTTATAACACTGCGTGCATTAATCAAGAGACAGGACAAACTTCAAGTTGTTCTTGCTTGACAAAATTTAGTTGATGGGTATAACCCTGTTAGTGCTGGAGGTTTTCTGAAGGCATGTTTAGTTTTAAAAGTTCCGTTTGGCGTACCCTTTTTCCCTTCGCAGTAAGATGTATGGAGTCTCTTGCAAGCAGGGTGTGGTCGGAGCAAATCGCGTTATCAATAGACAAAAAAGAGTAATTTTGTGTGACACATAATTGGCGTAATAATGAGTTAGTGTGAATGATCTTCATGTCGAGATCTCTTTCCGACTTTTTAAGACGAGGGAACAGGCCTATAATGGTTAATTTCGCTGCAGGGTATTTTACCCTAATTGATGTAATATAGTCTTGAATATGTAGAACGATTCTGTTCGGCGAGTCTTCTGCGATACTGTTAGAACCTGCACAAACCACGAAAGATGCATCACAATTGTCACCAGATAGAACGTCGTTCAGTTTAGAGGATAGTTGCTCTGATTTTAAACCTGGGTATGTCCATGTTTTAGATTTTGGATTAGTGCCACCTCTAAGCCCCCTAACGTGTGAGTCCCCAACTATAATAGTGTGGGCCTGCCATGCAGAAGTCATGTGAGTGATTTCCGTTTGAGTGTCTGGCTTCTCACTCACAGTCTCATGGTCAGCCCCATTTAGAGGGGAAATCTGCTGCATTATATTTTCCTTCTTACGATTATGTCTATTGCACAGTTCTGTCACCACAGGGATGAGGTTTCGCATTGCCTGCCCTTGCTCCGTAGATTCTAGCGAATTTTGGATGTGTTGGTTTCTGGTGTGTGGTATGGATTGATTTCCCAAATTATTATGTTTTTTACGGCGCACTGTGATATTGCGGTGAAGTGGGGGATGGGGGGAAATGGCTGTGCCTGGGGATGAGCAGAGTCTACCTTTTTCACTTTGTGGTCTAGATGGGCAGAGATAAGTTGCAGACCCTCACTGATGGAGCTTTTCAATTTCACGTTGAGATCCAAGCACCCCAAGGGTGAGCTAATGGGGTTCGAGTCAACTATTTGGTTTTCTGGTTTAATATGCTGAAGTTCAGCCATCTTGTTAACTAAGAGTTCCTCCATATGTGAAAATCTGTTCTCAAGCTTTGTGTAGAGATCGTTAGCGTGATCTTTCAGTAAAGAATGCTGTCTTTCGAAAAATTGTTTTGTCCATTGTTCGAAGATAACGGTGTACGCTTCAAATTTGGCATTTAATTCAAGTGTAATAAGCTGGGAAATGGAGGCAACCTTAGCATTTATTTCCCCCATGTCAATGTCTTTCTCGAGGCTAAATTCATCCAGATGGTGTATTAATTTCTCTGAAACGTCGTGTAGCTCAGGTAGGTTCGGACGATCCCTTGTAGACGAGTGGCTTTCCTTTGGGTCGATTGCAATTGTGGACTTCCCCTGAGGTGTACTATGGCAGGGATCCACCTCGCAGGACTGAGTCTGAACCGAGTCGAAATAGAGGGTGCTTCGACGCCTCCTTGTAGCAGCATCTTCACGAAAATGACTGCCAAATCCATCAGTTGTGGTTGATCTGTGCACTCCAGAGAATAAAAACCGCTCCATGCTTACACCTCGAAAAGATTTTGAAAAATAAAAAAAAATACAATAAAATTTAAAAATTAAAACAAGCAAAAAACAGATAAAAGAAGAAAATACTCCAGTCGACGAAAACGGCAGTGCGGCAGACAGGGGGAGAAAAAAAAACTTCACGGAAAGGAACAGTACCGAACTCACGCCAAGTTGGCAGTCAACAAAGATGGCGGTGCCCACTCCTAAAACACACATCCAAAAGTACGATGCACAAACACTCACCACTCCTCCAGACAGCAGCCAGGCCACACCAAACCACGCACAGTTGATGCACTAGATGTTCATGAACCCTCCTACAGCCCTCACACACAGAACAAGAGCCATGGAGAAACAAAAAACCAAGTACGACCCGGAGCTAATTTAGCGGCACACATGGCACACTTATGCTTCACTCATATTGTCTGTGGATGTTGTGTGGATGTTGTTTGTGTATGTACGTGAACGAGTTGATTCGTGATCAACTTTGACTGCTGCGGAGAATGGGCCGGGTGCCACGACGACTGTTAGTTGATGACTGCGGATGTTGTGGGAAACTGAAATGACTTTAGCTGTTAGCAGGGCAGGATGTTGTGGAAGAAAACTATGATCCGTGGAAGGGGTCACTTCGGGCAATCGTGGTGCCTGCAGAATTGTTGACTGTGCACAACGCATTGCGATTCTTGTGACGGCTGCTGATGTTGCGGGAAACCGTGATGACTGCGGCTGTTGTGGGGTGGAAGGAATAATGAATCTCAAACCCTGTCGGGTAACCTTGCCTTTGTCTAGTAACCCTTCTGGCTGTTTACCCAGATTGGAAAAGCAGTGCCCCTGATGGTGGGTTGACCCCACCTGACTTCGGTCAGATTTCACCCAAACCATACACTTCAGAAGAGTCAAAATTACCCACTGAATTTATGCATGTCTCTAAGCGGAGGAAAAGAGACTAACAAGGATTCCCCTAGAAACGGCGAGTGAGTGGGGAAGAGCCCAGCAGTGAAGCAATGTGGCATTTGGGAGGAGCCATCCCTCTGGTTCGTGGGAGCCAAAGTCCTTCTGACCGGGACTCACTGCCCAAGGTGGACACAAGGCTAGTCTGGCTCTTTCAGCGGCTGGAGGTCGGTTCTCTTCCTGGAGTCCATCCCTAAGTGGGTGGTAAACTCCACCTAAGGCTTAATACTTCCACGAAACCGATAGAAAACAAGTACCGCGAGGGAAAGGTGCAAAGAACTTTAAAGAAAAAGTTCAAGAGTATATGAAACCGCTCGGAGGCAAACGGGTGGGCCCTCGATGGTTTAACGAGGAGATTCAACCCGTCAGTCGGCTATGCTCTGTGGCTACGTATCCGAACGGAACGTGCTTCGGTTGCAGCGGCTGCCGTTGGTTGCACTTCCCCCTCAGTTGGATACTGCGACCGGTTGGGAGAAACAATCAGAGACCATATGGCAAGGCACGGAAGGTATCCGTTGCCAGTAAGCCACCTGTTACTGCTTCCCCAGAAGGCGGGACCGCCTCCGGTTGGAGTTATAGCCATTCTTGACCCAGCTCATCAGCCTGACCGAGGTAGCATTTGAGACCCATGCCCATGCCCTCCTTCGGGAAAGGCGTGCGGTTGCTGGTTCGGCAGGCAGGGTACCCAGTTGCTGCATGCTCCTGGTGGCGGCTGGTGATTCAGGGACCCACCGTTAGCTGGACTGAGCTCCCGCGGTGGCACTTCTAGTCTACGGCGAGTAGGTCGGTCACTCACCCGACCCATCTTGAAACACGGACCAACTAGTCTAACATGTGTTCGAATCGTAGGGAAGTTCTTGGACAAAACCCAAAGGCGCAATGAACGTGAAGGTCGTCATATTGTCGACCAAGGCGGGATCCATTCGGGCTTACGGTTTGGCAGAGCCTGGCGGTGCACCGCCGGCCCATCTCGACCACAATGGTGGTAAGGCGGAGAAAAGCATAAACATTGGAACCCGAAAGATAGTAAACTCTACCTGGGCAGGACGAAGCCAGAGGAAACTCTCGTGGAGGTCCGTAGCGATTCTGATGTGCAAATCGATCATCGGACCTGGGTATAGGGGCGAAAGACTAATCAAACCATCGACGTAGCTGGTTCCCTCTTTTGGCCACTTTGGCCACTTTTGGTAAGCAGAACTGTTGCTGTGGGATGAACCAAACGCCGGGTTAAGGCGCCCGATGTGGACGCTCATCGAACTCCATGAAAGGTGTTGGTTGCTATGGACACCAGGACGGTGGCCATGGAAGACGGAATCTGCTAAGGAGTGTGTAACAACTGACCCGCCGAAGCAACTAACCCTGAAAATGGATAGCGGTCGTGAGTCGACCCTATACCCGGCCGCCGGGGCAAAGTCGCAGCTCCTTGTGGGCACCATGCAGAAGCCCCAATATTTAGGAGGGTTGCAGCGGCGTGCATCGAAGGTGTCTGGCGTAGGCTGGCTGGTGCCGCTGTTGGTGCAGATCTTACTGGTAGTAGCAAATACTTAAGTGAGAAACTTGAGGACTGAAGTGGAGAAGGGTTCTATGTGAACAGCAGTTGAACATGGGTCAGTTGGCAATAAGGAATAGGGGAAACCCGTTCCGAATTGGGGATTGTGGGTCAAAATGAAAAGCCACCCATCAAGGATCGAAAAAAAATCGGGTTAATTCCCGAACTTGGATGCAGAGATTGGTCCTTCATGGATCCAATGCTGCAATGGAAACGAACTTGGAGATGTCAGCAGGAGTCCTGGGAAGTTTTCTTTTCTCTGTAAGGAACGGACTCCCTGGAATCAGCTCGCCCGGAGAGAGGGTCGTTTTTTCCGTAAAGCACCGTGGCTCTTGCAGTGAGCGGAGTGCTGCTGATGTCCCTTGAAAATAAATAAATAAATAAATAAAACATTTTTTGCAGTTGCAAATGGTCAAGCAAGGATCGGGGATCACTGACAGCCTGCCAAATCTAAAAAAAAGATATAAGAAAGTAAATTTCACGCGAATGATATCTGAGGGAATATCCGAGGGAATGAACTTGATTTTCGCACCGGACCGTACTCATATCTGCAGCAGGTTTAAGGTGAACAGCCTATAGTCGATAGAACAATGTAGGCAAGGGAAGTCGGCAAGACAGATCAGTAACTACGGGATAAGGATTGGCTCTGAGGACTGGGCTGGTTGGGCTTGGATCCGAAATGGGTGAGGCACTTCATTGAAACAGGGAGTGTTTCGAGGGCATGTGCCTGTGCACGGCTGTAGCATCCTTAACCGGGTGTCGTTGGTCGTCGTTGCATGTATGCTTGACGGACGATCCCGGACCAGTGCCTGGGCCTTCCCGTGGAATGCCTCAGCTGCGTGGCAGGGGTCGTGAGGGCGACTTCACACCTTGTGCACTTCATCCGGCGCCCAATAGTCGACTCAGAACTGGCACAGACCGGGGAATACGACTGTCTAATTAAAACAAAACACTGTGATGGCCGTAGGACGGTCTTGACGTAATGTGATTTCTACCCAATGCTCTGAATGTTAAAGTGAAGAAATTCAAACAATCGCTGCTAAACGGTGGGAGTAACTATGACTCTCTTAAGGTAGCAAAATGCCACGTCATCTGATTAGTAATGCACATGAATGAATTAACGAGATTCCCATTGCTAGATCCTCATTGCCCTCATAGCCTGCATGGACTTTAACCCAAGAAAGGTGCAGAAAAACAATGCCCCCCTACTCCACATAAAACACCTTGGTGGAGGCAGCCAAAATGGTCTTTGGCACAGGGCTCAGGATCGCATGTATTGCTGATCTGAAGTATGAATACAGGTTGATCCAAGAAAAATCCGTAAATGAGTCGTGGGTATAATGGAGGGCGAAGGATATGGCTGCTATCACTACCTGAAAAACAGAGCAGTGGTCAGAGAGCCGGAAGATACTCGTGTGCAGCAGAATCCCGTCAAGGTAAACCAGAAAAGCGCTCCCCATCTCCCCTCCATCTTAGACCCATTGGTGAAAATTTTTCAATGTGCGTGTTCATCAGGGTCAAAGAAACTAATCCCTGGTTGCAAGGGGACTGAAGGGTGAGGAAAGTTGATCAGGGAAGTCTTCCTCTCATATAGGGGGCTCTGTGACTGAAGATAATACTCCCGCTTCCCAACTGCCTGCAGAGCAGCAGGCATGACACCAGCTAAGACGTATAGTGATTAAATGGATGTGGTGCGATAAGCTCGAACAATCTGCAGGAGAAGGGGGCGGAGTATTGAGTCCAAGCTTCGAGACATCTTAATCTTGCGGGCACTATGCCCCCACATCTCCGCACCGTAGAGCAGCGTGTGGAGAAAACACCGAAGAAGGAATATCCTAAGTATTTTGGATGAGATTCCCCACGAATGCCCAGCAACAGCCTTGAGGTGTCAAGTGAGGGGAGCCAGCTTAGTGCGCAGGTAGAGAATGTGTGCATTCCAAATCAGTCTGACGTCAATGATGAATCCCAAGTACTTGGGAGACAAAACCAGATGCTGACCTTGGAACTCTAAGCAGAAATCGGCTTCTGGCTGCGAAGTCTTCCCGCCGGAGGAAGCATGCCTCACCATGCGGTGATTTGGCCAAGGATTGAGAATGGTTACAGTTTTGCTAGAGTTGAACTCGGGTTTATTGAGTAAAGCCCATTCAACCATGTCCTCTCTGCCAAACGCCAGATTGCAATGAAGCCTGACATATCTCGACTACCCATCTGCACCAAAGTGTCGTCAGCAAGGGCCAGCCCAACCAGTTGGATATCGCGATGAGAGTTCAAGCGGTGAAGCAAGCCCTCTATAACCAGAACCCACAAGACAGGACCCAAACAAGAGCACTGCGAGCATCCTCTAGAAGTGGTCTTGTGGATCCCCAAGAGGGAGATCTGCCGATTCTCCATGTAGTCCGCCATTAAGAATAGAAGGTTGTATGGAGTGCCCATGCGATGCAGCTCAGAAAGAATGCTAGGGTACCATGCACAGTTAAAGGGATTCTTAATGACCGAGCAACAAAGTGAGCCTTGTTTAGAGAACGCTTTGATGCGGTTTGCGTAAGCTGCCATGGCTCCAACAGCATCCCTCCAAGCGCGATAACCGAACTGGAAGTTGGACAGCAGAGCATTCGACTCCAGGAAGTTGGTTAAGCGGCTTGCACGTAACCGATCCAAAATCTTTCCTAAAACAGGCAAGAGACAGAGTGGGCAGAACTGATCCACCCCCTTGGGAATTATGAGGACACGTGCACGCTTCTAGCATATTGGGAAAACGTGATATGCATGCAAGGTAGGCATTCAAGATCCTAAGCCAGGGGGTGTGAATGCGCCGGACATATAGTCAGGGGGCAGTTGTTTTCTACTTTAGACAATTTGCCAAGTCTGGTTTTTTAATTGCAACAGTATCTTAACATCATCTAGTGTTGAATTTTACTTGTCGCCAAATTGTTGATCCCTGGGTATGTCAGCCATCTTGTTTTTCAAATTGGCCACCTCCAAACAACTAAAATGCGTTATAACTTGACTTTAAATTCAGCTAGAGACTTCGTTTTTGAGTCTACACCCACATTTTCGATGCAGAGTATCTTGAAAATGATGACGTTAGGGTAATCCAAGATGGCTGACATTAAATAGCAAAATGGCTGCCTCCAAACACATAAACTACCTTATAGGCCAGTTAATCCATGACTTAACCCACCACAAATTGCAACAAAAGATTTCATGGCTGTTCCTAACTGGAAAAAGCGTGCTTAATTCGAAAAAAAAATTGTTAAGCTATCTGCTGCCGTTTTCCTTGAATAAAAGAAGCCTAATTTGAATATTATAGTTAAAAAATGCATGTAATACATATATGGAAATACGAAGGAATTGTAGTGTACCTTATATCTTGTGAGGGCAGTTTTTTGCTGGCACCTACTCAAAAGGATGTGCACTTTAAGATTATGAAGGGTTCCAGCTGTAAACCTTGAGCATTAAAGATGGCGAACAAAATGGCGCCCAACTATTACTCAGTTTGTTGCCATTTGACCTATTGTGCAAGAACCGTTAGTGTTACACAAAAAGTAGTTTGTATATCAGTTGTTTATATCTAAGGGTGGGAATGTCTTCTTTGAATTAAGGGTAATGAAAAGGGTCTACCACTTTTAGGTATCGAGCTACACCCGTTTTATGTGTGGCTGGTATCACAGTTATGGTTCAATTTTTCGCTCATTTTCAGCTTTAAACTGCTCTTGTGACGTTTCTAATTTAGATGGATGGCTCCAAATAGGTTCACTCAAAAGGTGAAAATGTCTTCTTTGAATCAAGGGTAATTAAAAAGGTTTACCACTATTAGGGATCGAGCCACGTCCGTTTTACTAGAAGCTGGTATCACAATTACAGTTCAATTTTTCGCTCATTTTCAACTTTAAACTGCTCGTATAACAATTAAAATTTAGATGACTGACTGCAATTAGTTTTATTCGAAAGATGGAAATATCTTCTTTGATTCAAGGTGAATAAAAAGGTCTACCACCGACCAAGCCACGCCTGTTTTACTAGTGGCTGGTATCACAAATACAGTTCAATTTTTCGCTCATTTTCAACTTTAAACTGCTCTTGAGACAGTTATAATTTAGATGAACGACCCAATTAGATTTATTCAAAAGATGAAAATATCTTCTTTGAATCAAGGGCAATGAAAAGAGTCTACCACTATTAGGAATCGTGCCACGCCCGTTTTACTAGGAGCTGGTATCACAGTTACTGTTGGATTTTTCGCTTATTCTAATCTTTAAACTGCTCTTGTGGCGTTTATACTTTAGATGAATTACTCCAATTAGGTTTATTCGAAGGTCGTCTTTGAATCAAGGGTAATGAAAAGGGTCTACCGTTATTAGGGACCGAGCCACACCCGTTTAACTAAGGACTAGTATCACAGTGACCGTTTAATTTGTTGCTCATTTGCAGCCTTTGAACGGTATTAAACACAGAAAGCCAACGGCTCAACAAGATTTAAATAAAAACAGATACAAACCTATTTACGTTGTCTTTTGGACTTATATGTCAGACTGCCTGAGTGGGGAATCGAACCCACGACCTTTGAAACTAAAGGCTGAGGTCCTACCACTGAGCCATACTGACACAGACAAAAGGAAACGCTGCCTATGGACATCATTTTGGCCTTGTAAGTATGGCACAGCAGTAGGACTTCGGCCCTTGGTATCAAAGGTTGTGGGTACGATATCTCGCTCAAGCATTCTTGACATATAAGTCCAAAAAGCAACATAAATACAAACTTATTTATGCAAATCTATTTACGTTGTCTTTAGAGGACTTATACTTCACTCTACCCGAGCGGGGAAAATTGAACCCACGACCTTTGAAACCAAAGGCAGAGGTCCTACCGCTGAGCCCTATTGACACGACCAAAGGAAACGCTGCCTATGGAAGTTTACTTTTGGCCTTGTCAATTTGGCTCAGTGGTAGAACCTCGTCCTTTGGTTTCAAAGGTCGTGGGCTCGATTCCCTGCGCTGGCAGTCGGACATGTAACTCCAAAATGCAACGTAAATAGGTTTGCATCTGTCTTTATTTTGAACGATATCTGTGATACCAGCCCCTAGTAAAACTGGAGTGGTTTGGTCCCTTATAGTGGTAGACCCTTTTCATTACCCTTGATTCAAAAAAGAGAGTCCCACCTTTCGAATGACTCAGGTTGGAGCCATCCACCTGAATTATAAACGACAGAACAGCAATTAAAAGTTTAAGTTGTATTCACAAATTCAGACATCTATAAGCATTAAATTAGCCAAAATGGCAGAAAACGGCCCAACATGACCGTTTTTCTCAACAGCCGTGATATATGGAAATAAAGTATGGGAACTACGTTGTAGATTACATTATTGTAAACAACTTATATCTAAACCGTTCTTGCGTAATAGGCCAAAATGACTAAAACTGAGTAAACATTGGGCTCCATTTTTGGTCGCCATCTTTAATGCTCAAGGTTTTCACCCTGACACCCTTCAGAATCTTAAAGTGCACATCCTTTTGAGTTGGTTCCAGAAAAGAACTGCCCTCAAAATGTAAGATATATTAATATTCTCCTCGTATTTTCATATATGTATTATATGCTTTTTTTACCTATAACATACAAATTAACCCTATTTTTTTTCAGAAAAACGGCAGCAGATAATGTGGATAACAATTTTTTCGAATTCAGCAGGTTTTTCCAGTCAGAAACAACCACAAAATCTTTTGTTTTTGTGGTGGGTTAAGTCACGGATTAACTGGCCTATACGATATTTTATTTTAAATATTTTGATATTTAATGGCCGCTATCTTGGATTACGTTACATCATCAATTTTAAGATCCTCTGCATCACAAATGTGGGTGTAAACTCAAAAATGAAGTCTCTAGCTGAATTTAAAGTCGAGTTATAATGCATTTTAGGTGTTTGGAGCCGGCCATTTTGAAAAACAAGATGGCGGACATACACAGGGGTCGACAATTATAGCGACAAGTAAAATTCAACACTAGATAATGTTAAGAAGCTACTGCAATCAAAAACCAGACTTGGCAAATTTTCTAAAGTAGGTCTTAAAATGTAACAACTGCTCCCTGACTAATAGGGCAAGCAGGGAGAGGGGATCACGCCATTGGCTCCAGCCACCAGCCCAGCCCTAACGCCGTCAACCGCCCAAGAAAGCTCTGTCTTCGAAAAAGGAGGGTCCTGGGGTCGGGACCTCACATACGGAGCAAGAAGAGATTCCCTGAGGGCTGAGTGCATTGGAAGGTCCTCCAGAGGATCATCGACAGGAAAATAATCGTTCAGGATACAAGCAGCAGTCTCCTCCACAGTACTAGTGCAAGCCCACTAGACGGAGCGAAGAGCGGGATGATGCTTTGTTCTATTAGCAAGGACCTTATAAGGAAGGCTGAAAGGATCCTTTTCAGACTCCAGATTGCAGAGCACCTCCCAAGCACTTGTTTTGCCTTCTTCAGGGCAAGCTTGTATGCCCTCCGTTGTTCCGCTTGAAACAACTTAAGTTGGTCTCTGTCCTCTCCGCGGGCCCGCTGAAAAACTCTCCTCGCCCTACACACAGAATGCTTCAGAAGCCACAGTTCCCTGTACCACCATGGGCCACCCCTGTACCACCATGGGCCACCTCAGGGGGGGGGGGCTTGTAGGATTGCAGCAGAACAAGAATCCCAAACAAGCTCCTGAAGGGTGCAGGCTGCAGATTCAATTAAAGCAGCAGAGGAAAGAGGTAGAGAGTTCAGGGAGAGGCTTCCATCCAAGAGGAGGGTGGCAAACAGTTCCTACTTAGCTCGACAGATCCTGAAGGAGGGAAGCACTTGGGGCCGAACAGCCGAACCGCCTCTACCAGCCAGGGCGATGGAACAGAGAAGGATAGAGTGGTTGCTTAATAGCTCCTCTGGGGAGCGTCTCCAGTTGGTCACAGAAACTCCACGAGAAAGAGTCAAGTCAATCTAGCTACGAGCACGGATTGTGGAAAAAGTTCGAGGGAAGCAGGGTCATTGTGAATGACAAGATCCTGCTGGAGTAGAAAATCAGACAAATCGTCACTCCTGGACCTCTCAAGTAGGGTGTGACCGGGGTCGTCAACACCCAAAAAACGGCTTTTGGTATTAAAATCGCCCAGGAGTAAAACCCTTCGTTACCTGGAACAAATTTCTCCAAGGAGAGTTAGTGTACGTTGAAAGTCATCCAGTCGATCGGCATAAACAGAGACAACAACAAAAGTGTAGAGACATCTCACGGAAACAATATCTCTATTTGTCCACTGGGAGAGAAGCACTGCACTACCGATCCTCCATTGAAGGACCAACATGGTGCACCTACGCTCGCCCTTAGCAGCAAAAAAGGCGTGGTGTGTGGACCACCCAGCCGCAGGGGTGCTCAGACCTGTACAGGGGGTTCCTGAATGGTAACAATGTCTGCCAGATACCCAAGCAGGAGAGAGGCGAAGGCAGATTTTCCCCGACCCACTTTCACTTGGCAAACCAAATGAGAGTTGGAAGAAATAGCTGCGACATATTCAGGCTCTAACGAAGACGCAGAAGAAGAAAAAATGGAGTCGGGGTTTAACATCGTACTTTGTCCTCTCTCGGCATCTGCGGACACGATTCAGGAAAATTGGGCAGTTAACAGAAGAAGCCAAGTGATCGATAGAAGAAGAATTCGCATTGCAGCAGTTAGGTCACTCCATCCACTGCAAATGGTAATCATGCAAATCATGGTTGCTGCCACAGCGGGGACAGTCCTCCTCTCCTGACACTTGGCAGCAACATGCCCAAACCCCTGATAGTTGAAACTCGTAGTGATAGGGAAGGATTCCTAGATGAAAACAACAGTGGAGTCAAAATAGCATTAGCTAAAGCCGAGGAAGAGTTCGCAAAGTCTCCCGGAGACTTCGGCCACTCAGTTCTCCTTAGAGGTTTTTTCAAAAAAACCTCTTCTAGATGAACTTAAACTCTTTGATGAAATCATCTCTTTCGACCCTTCCCAACAGACCACCATTCTGAGCAAATATTGCCTCCTGAAAGGCCTCTGGGAAAAAAGCCTGACTGCACTCCAGTAAAGTTCGATGTCAGTTGTCTCAGCCCAATGTGTTGGACATGGAAGCCAGCACCCTGTTCCTGCTCCAGACGGCCCGAAATAATATTAGGTTGGGTTGCGTCTTGGCAGTTGACAGTGATGCCGCCATTTCTGAGAGGGACTATCTGTTGGTCATGGCCGACCTCCGATGGCGGGGCAGTGGTGAAGACCTGTTGTCTCAGATACACAGAGTTGGTAGCCAAGTTTGGATCGCTGCCATGTGGAACAGCCTCTCTCCGGATTATGAGCTTATGGGAAGTCTTTCTTGACGAAGAGTAAAGCCTAGCAATGACCCTCGCAAACGATGAAGAGTACAAGTGCTCAGATAGGCCACGAGAGAGGCCAAGGCCATGACCACCTGTTCCGTTTCGATTTTCAGTACGAATACGGACCACGAAAGCCAGGCCTATCGATCCTTTTGACAGCGATGTGGGTTTTTGATCCTTTAATGTCGGCTCTTCCTTTCATTGCGAGGCAGAATTCACCTAGCGTTGGATTGTTCCTTCGCTAATAGGGAATGTTTAGACCGTCGTGAGACAGGTTAGTTTTACCCTACTGGTGAATTGTCGTTGCGATAGTAATCCTGCTCAGTACAAGAGGAACCGCAGGCTCGGACACTTGGCACGTGTACTTGGCCTAGTGACCAGTGGTGCGAAGCTACCATCCATGGAATTATGACTGAATGCCTCTAAATCAGAATCTTGCCTAGACATGGCAATGATACCTTTCGTGCCTCGAGCGGAGGGAGGTACCACTAGGTGGCAGGGCAAGATAGGGAGGAACCCCCTGCATGGCAAATGGCAACATTTCTGGGCGACCGAGTCACCCGTCGCCCCGGTCACGCCGCGATCACTATCTCGTGCGCACAAGGTAAAGGTGCCAAATCGTCCACAGATGACCTAGGTACCAGGTCAGGATGTCATACTTAGTAAAGCAGCCACTAAACTTTGATCTATTGAGACTCGGCCTTCGACTGGGGGATTTGTTAGCATCAGACTGACTGTTCTCCCAATGCCAGCTTCTGAAATACCAGAGCTGGCTTTTTCTATGAAGTCCAAAGGTGACAGTTAAAATCCGTGCCACACTGCCAGAGACTAAGTCACAACTAACCATTTTTGATGTGAGTCCAACTTGCCAGAGCCCAGCTTTTTTTTTCTGGCTTTTTTTCTGAAATCCAAATGGTGACGGTTAACATCCGCCGGACCTTTATGCTTGGTGGTTCTGACTCCTGCATTCACAACACTAGCTGCAGTAAGAAACATCGCGTGGCTGAGCAGAGTTTTGCAACCGATCAAAGCATGATTTGTTCACTTCGGCACGGGGTTTTGATTCTCGTTTTCGTTATTAGGAAAGGCGTTCTTCTGCATTCGCAACGCAGGCAACGCATATGTAGGGGTCCAAATCATAGGTGTTGAGGGCAGGTTGGCGTGTCCGTTTCCATGCCACGCTGCCAGAGATTAAGTTCCAACTCTCATGCAGCCAGGGAGAGAGTCCAAGTCCGAAGTAACCACTTACGTTCTGAGGCTAAGTCCTCACACTTGCTAACCTGCCAAAACCCAGAATGATGGATCTGGCTTTTTCTCTGAAGTCAAAATGGTGACTGTTAACATTCGTCGGACCTTTATGCTTGGTGGTTCGGACTCCTGAGTTAGCAACGTTAGCTGAATTCAGAAACGTCGCATGGCCGAACAGAGTTTTGCAACTGACCAAAGCATGATTTGTTCAGGGCTTTGGCTACTTCATGCCGTCGATTTTCACATGGGCATGGGGTTTTGATTCTCGTTTTTGTTAGTAAGAAAGGCATTCTTCAACGTTAGCAATGCTGATGTAGGGGTCCAAATCATAGGTGAGAGAGCAGGTGGGTGATTGTTAATATCTGTCAGACCTTTATGCTCGGAGTTACACTATCTCTGTGCGTGAAAACAAAAGGCTACAAGGTTTATTCAGCGTTGGCTGTTACAAGGCGAATGAGTTAATGAATAAATGCAATAGAAGTCGAGATCCAAACGATCTTGGTGCAGCTGCCAACAAGTTTGTCCAGCATGCCTTCTTTTCGAGCTGTCGTCCTTGCAGACATTCGTGCAGCAAGTGGCACACCACCGAATGGTCTTTTGACATTCCTGTATGTACTTCCTGCATACCTGGCATCTGGGGCTCTTCAAACTCTTTTTGTGGCGATGACTGGTACCCATGATGGCTGGAAGTCTAATGGGGCGTGCCTTGCTTACTCGATGGATGAGTTGGTTGGTGAGTGATCTTCGGTAAAACAGCTGGGAGAGTTTGCCAGCCGCAGACCATGACAATGTTGAGCCTGGAGTTGACGAGAATCTAGTTGACTTTTTGGAAGAAGAGGTAGCTGTGGAGTCGTCATTTGTGGCTTCACAATGGCTGCCTTCAATTTAGCGTCAAGATGTTAGCCCTACCCAGTTTTCCCTAATTCACCTAATAGGCCAGTCCATTCAATTGTATACAATATTATTATATCACGTGACTTCCTGTAGTAACTGTACTTTTACCACTCCTTACAGGAAGTAACAAGATTTGCTTTGTGTGTTCGGGAGCAAGGTGTATATCCCAGACATGGCTGCCGCACATATTCAGCGGTGGGCACTATATCTAAATGGGTATGACTTCGAGCTTCAGTACATCCGAGGCAGACTTAATTTGACAGCCGATATCTTATCGAGAATGCCTATGCCTTATGAACTGCCAACCAAGCAAGCGAATCCTGGTTGGAGGGTGATGAATTTACAAACAATCGAAACACTTCCTATTTTGGCTGACCAACTTGAGCGTTTAACACTGAAAGATAAATTGCTGGCAACAGTTTATCGTTATACATTTTCCGGTTGGCAGGACAAAATTGAAAGTGCGGAATTAAAACCCTATTTTAATCATAGGACTAAGTTATCTGTTGATGGTAACGCCTTGTTTTGGGGATATCGTTTAATAATTCCTGAAGTTATGCATCCACAAGTGCTTGAGGAGCTCCATCTAGGCCATTGCGGCATAGTTAGGATAAAAGCTCTTGCTCGCTCGCGTGTTTGGTGGCCGCAAATTGATAGTGCACTAGAGAAACTGGTAAATAAATGCATGTCATGTCAAGTTGACCGTATGTTATTGCTACGCCTAAAAAGCATGTGTGGGGGGAGAGGCCTGCGAAGCCGTGGTCTCGCATGCACCTGGATTCTTGTGGCCCATTTTTTGGTAAAATCTATATGGTTATTATTGATGCCCATTCGAAGTTTCCTTTCGTGTATGAAATGAAGGCAACTACTAGTGTAGCTGTCATTCGTATTTTACGCGATTTATTCGCTACGTATGGCTACTCCAAAGTACTTGTCAGCGATAATGGCCCTCAGCTAACTAGTTCTGAATTTGAGAATTATTTACTAGAATGTGGCATACGGCATGTCATGTCAGTCCCCTACATGCCAATGCGAAACGGGGCAGCAGAAAACCTAGTACGTAGTTTAAAATGAAGTAAGAAGGCTAGCATAACGCAAGGTCTAACTTCCGAAGTAGCGCTAACAAATTTCCTCATACAAGCGCGTAATATTCCACACTGTACCACTGGTGTAACTCCAAGCAAAGCGTTTCTGCAAAGAAATATAAGAGCTAGGTTAAGTCTAATGGTACGAAGTTCTGCGGACAAATGTGCACTGCGTCAAGAACCACAACTAAAGTCTACTGCGAATAAAGCTGAGCTTATTTATAATGTGGGCGATATGGTGTTTTGTACTGACAACCGACTGAATTCTCAGCACAAGTGGGTGCCGGCGCAAGTTACGAAATGCATTTCTCGGAATGAATACCAAGTAGCTACAAAAGATGAACTTTTGTTGAGTTGTCAGCTACGCATGCGCGAGGCTGATGCAGCCTACCTCGAATATGCATAATTGGCAAGGTAATCCAATTTATAAGGAGCAGGATCGCGAGGTTGAGACGAGCGTTCTACGACCGTCGAGGCGTCGAAGTTTATCTACCGTTCCGATGTCTTCTCCACAACGTATGTCTAATGGAGCTTCTCCACGAAAAACATCCCATAATACCCCAATCAAAACACCGAGTAAGCCCAGTAGTAAATCGCCAGATGGTAACCAGTTGGATTTCCACCACTTCTTACTCCACCAAGAGCTTCACCACCGAAGCTGGCTGTGATTCCCGAAGACTTGAGTGACCCTGTTGTGATTGCTCCTGTGCCAGTAGCGACATCTTTGTTGGCCGGGGCTTCCGGTTCTAAGTCAAAAGCTAGAAAGTCTCATCGACCTATCAAAAAACCGGCGAGACTGAATCTCTGAACTGTTTTGGGTACGAAACCACTGTGTTTTGGTCCGAAACTTCTAGGTGTGATGTTGGGCAGCCAACTTGTAATATATATATACTTTTTTCTTGTGTTGCATGTTTTTTTTTTCTGTTGCTGTGTGCTGTTGGTGAAAAGAAAAGAAATGAAATCTTTATGGTTTCAATAATTTAAGTAAAAAAAAGGCTTAAATTTTACAAAAGATGTGAAAGCACAGTTGTGATAGCTATTTTTGGGTGATTACAAGAATTTTGGTATTGAAAGAAGAAAAAAACTTGATTGGTTAAGACATTAATTTGGAAAGTTAATTTGAAAATAAGACGGGGGAATAGTAGAAACAATTTAGGGATATAACTTTACTAATTGCTAAATAACAACACAGTGTAAATAGTGTACATACGTAGTGTATATAGTAGGAATTTAGAATTGTGTTAATATAAAAGTGTTGTTAAAGTTTAGTAGGGGAGGTTGTACTGTCTGGTTACATGAAATACTACTCAGTGTAGTTAGTTGTATTAACGCACACAGGTTCGCTGTGTGTATCACCTGTAACTAACCAATGAGTGTGCGATACAAGGTAATAAATAGGGATGCATTGCCCTCACGTGGCAGCTGCTCTCACGTTAACCAAGCTTGACTTGGGTCCCACTTGGAACCGAACCCGGTTCATCACATTTAGCATCCTTTTTAAGTTGGATTTTAGCCTTATACCTTTTAACTTTTCCCATGCCAGGAGTGAAAAGTTCGGGAAAACCCTTAACTATTTCGTTAGTGTCAACAGGTGAAATTTTGGCCTTAACTCTCTTGACATGTTCTACTTTTGTTTGTAAATCATAAAAGGGATTATAGTCAACCCTAAAGATTGAAAGCCAATCTTTCCCCAGTAAAGCTGGTTTGTATTTGGTAGAAACTAAGGCCTCTAAGTTTTCTACTTGTCCCTTAATTTTGACTGAAAGGCTAACAGTGTAAATCGTCTTTTCTATTCCTTCGGTGTAGGAATGAATGGAATAAGGACTTAATTTCAATGGACAACTTGAAAAATACTTCCTATGAAATTCAATAGGGATGATTGAAGCATCAGCTCCGGGATCGATTTCCATGGGAAGCTCAATTCCATTTAAGCGTACTGGTTAAACCCATTTGTGGATTTTCATGGAATTTACAACAATGATTATTTTATTTGTTGCCAGGGAAATTGCTTAAAATTTGGTCCGCAGCCCCACTTATGCCAACAGTGTTGTTATTAATGCAGTAATCATCCTCCGACTCATACTCACTACCTGACCCCACTTCCGAATTACTAGCTTCAGTTTCGGATTCACTTTCCGATTCACGTATGACCTTTTTACGGTAACTGTATTTTTGCTTGCTTTTGGACCTAGGCTTAAAACTTGAACTCTTGGTATTTTTAGAGTGTTCAGCAGCTTTAAAAGGTTTGGAACTGCTGCTATTTTTCCGACAGACTGCCTTTAAATGTCCGGCCGTATCAGCGGTCACTGGTATAATTTCTGTACTTACAGCGTGATTTTACATGTCCGTTTTTTCCGCAACAGAAGCATATTAAATCCTTGGAAAACTTATGTCTAAATTGGGCCTTTTTAGTTTGTTGAGCCACATAATTTACTGACTGATTAGAAGAAAGAATCACGGCTTGATCTAATTCTGCCGATTCGAGTGACAATGCTAACGAAGTTGTTTTTTTTTTAATCCAACGTAGTTTTAAGCAATTCTCTTTGCATTCTTTCAGAGCGCACGCCACCCACCAGGCGGTCCCTGATCATTTCATTGTTTTTTCTTTTATTTTATCGAAATCACACTATTTTGTGAGAATCTTTAAAGCAGAAACATATTCGCTTATACTTTCATCTGGTTTCTGTGTTCTTCTGAAAAATTTAACTCTCTCAGGAACCACTGAGGTTAACGGTTCTACATCGTCAAGTATAGCTTTGATAAAATCAGCATATGTAAATGAATCAGGTAACGGAGGTGAAATAATATTTAAAATCCTGTCGAACATTTTTTGTCCTATGGAGGCCATCAAGAAATCAATTTGTTCAGAATCAGGAATCTTTTAGCCCTAAAATAGTAGCTAATTCTGTTGGTATATTGTTCCCAAGTATCATTTGAGGAATCAAATTCTGCAAAAATAACGCTGCGAATTTAGCGGCCATGTCTAAATCGCTAGCCTATTTGCACTTGAATTTAAATTTTCGTTTAAGCTCCTACTAATATTTCCACTAGCGCTAGCGCTCGTAGCTGCACTCACTACAGCATTAATCATATTAACTAGGTTATCAACACTAGCTGAAGGCTTTCCTTCAATAATTACGGCTTTTGCATCCGTCGTAGGCATATAGCCTACACTCAAAATTAAATTAGCGTGATAATTTAATTACGGCTTTTACATCCGTCTAAGGCATATAGCCTACAAGTAGTATAAAAGTGTGATTGGGCTGTCGCATCACATCTAAAAAACCGAGGGGGGGGTATACAAACCCAGGGAAAAATGTGGGAGATGTGTCATAGGTTACTAGGTGAAGTACTTCTAAAAAATGTAAAATATATTACAAACAAAAAAAAGATAGTTATGGATTCAAGTTCAATCATTCTAACTGGTGTAGGTGCGGAACTAAGCTGTAACTTGAAAACGCCCATATACCTAAACCCTAAAAAAGAGTATGAAATGGCACTCGTCTCGTTGGATACGTTTTACAGCATTTTTAACGTGTACGCAGATAATAATGAATTTTCATACACTATAGACGGTGGAACGAACTGGATTAAGGTGCAGGTTATTCCAGTTGCTTACGAAATTTCAGACTTGAATAATTTTATACAATCTACGTTGGAACAAAGTGGTCACGAAAGAAATTCGATCGTTTTAGAACCATTACCACAATACCTTAAAAACAAACTTGGTAATAAATAATCCGGTCTATGGTGTTTCGTTTCAGGGGGATAATAACTTAGGAACTGTCCTGGGGTTCCCTCAGGGAGTTTATACTAAAACTCAGCAAGGTCAAAATTCCGTGGATATAATGGGGTTGAATATCATTTTCGTTCATACCAACATAACCGGGTCTTCCTACGTGAATGACGACACTCAACCTTGCATATACGCTTTTTATCCGGGAGTGCCACCGGATTATAGGATGATAATTTCCCCTTAAAATTTAATTTACCTTCCCGTAACTACCGACAAGATTCGTAATATTCGTATTTGGTTAACTTCTCAAGATAACAAAATGATAAATTTAAACGGGGAAACCCTTACCATCAGACTTCATCTGAGGTCTAAAAAATAATTTTGTATATATAAAAAAAGAATGTAAGTATTCAAAAGAAAAAAAAGAATAATTGGAAAAGGATTCGTCGTAGATAATAATCAATTAAGGGCAAAAAACGCAGCATTCATCAAATTTATAACGAGAGCGAGAAGATGAGTGTAACGGAACATTACCTCGATATAAACGAATCTTTACAAAAAGATTCTTCCGCGGAGAGCTACGTATTTCACGAATATAAACCGATAGTAGGAACCAATCTAAACAACGTCAATTTGGAAATTTGAATCGTAATTGAAAACCAGGATTTGTTTCTACACGTCGCGAATAGATATCTTCTGATTAAAGGCAGGTTACTGAACGCCAACGGTTCTAGTTTTGCTGATGCGGACGAAGTGTCTCTTATCAATAATGATTCCATGTACCTGTTTTCCAGCATTAAATATCACTTTGGGGATAAGCTAGTGGACGAGTTAAATTACTCCGGTTATTGGACTCTCATGAAAGGTCTCCTTACATACAGTTCGACCGATCAAGTGTCGTTGCTGGGGAACTGCTGGGCGTTAGATGTGGCAGAATCTTCCGCAGCCAGTTTGAACGATAACATCGGATTCAAGTTACGGCATTCCAGCATTGTGAAGGAGACGACTCCTAAAGAAAGCTTCTGGTTCGTCATTCCTTTAAAACACTGCATGGGATTTTTCGAAAATTATGACAAGGTGCTGTACCGTGCCAAGCATGTCCTAACGTTGTCTAGGGCAAGCAATGACGACGCTGTATTCAGGGCAGCTGCAACAGCCATTGGGAAAGTCGAATTGAGTAGCGTTTCGTGGCACGTACCGCACGTAACCACATCCGAAGAGCACTTTTTAGCTATATAGAAGGTGGAATGAACGTGGACTTGGGTTTTAGGCACTGGCATTACTATAGTTGTGAATTTCCTCAGAGCACTAGTTTCACATGGCGCGTGTTTACTACTTCGGCCGTCGAAAAACCGAGGTGGGTTATTCTAGCTCTTCAGACTGATAGAAAAGATGCGCAAACTAAAAATTCAGACGTATTCGATCACTGCAGTCTTCAAGATGCTCACGTTACTTTAAATTCCGAACGTTACCCGTTCTTGGACTTGAACGCAAATTACGCTACTGGAGAATACTTAATCCTGTATAGAATGGCTCAAGAGTTTAGACGCGCTTTGTACGATGTCGGGGACTTGTAGTGATTCGGTGCAGTTTAAAAAGTCGTATCCTCTAGTAGTTTTGGACTGTTCCAAGCAATTGGAGAGACTTCAGTCCGGCATAGTCGACGTGCAAGTAAAGTAAAAATTTAACGTTGCAGTTCCAGCTAACACGACGTGCCACGCGCTGTTGAACGGTGGTAGAAAAATGAGTTTGAAATTGGATAAAGGCAAAGCCGAAGTGATTTATTAAAAAAAGAGAGATGGCGAAACAAAAACCGAAAACAAGTAAAATCGGAAAAATACGGAGCGGGAAGAAAAGAAAAAAGAAACAAGGTGGGTTTTCACCATTGTTGGCATTGCTGGGACCCATCTTAGCCGGTGTAGGTGGTCTAGCTGGAGGTGCCGCCAGTATCGCCGCTGCAGTTAAAAAGAGCCAGAACGATGCTAAGGTAATGGAAGAAATGGTGAGACATAACAAGAAGATGGAGGGTTCAGGATTGAAACGTAAAAAGAAAAAAAAGCGAATCGAGGCAGAGGGCTCTTTCTAAGGCCAGTGAAGGTCTGATCGATTTTACTAAGCCATTAACGAATCTCGATTTAAACAGATTAGTCAAAGTTTTGAAAATTCCTAAATACAGAGGTACTTTTAGCAAGGATCGTCTGCAGTTACAACCTAAACCTTGTGGCGAATGCGGCATCGTTAATCTCGAAAATTTTCACAATGGAAACGGAAGTCATTGGGTGGCTTACTCGACAGTTACTGACATACCCTGTTTTTTTGACAGTTTCGGCAACCTCGAACCACCGACATCCATTTCGGAGTATTTGGGTCCCGTTAAATACTATTACCACAGGGTGCAAAATGTTAATCAAACATTGTGCGGTCATTTCTGTTTATTTTTTCTAAGTTTCTCGTGTAAGGAATATGATTACGAAGATATTTTAAGACGGTTAGCTCTTTAACTCGGTTATCCCCATTGTTCTTGGTATGGATTGGCATACGGTTTCTGCTTTGACCATGCTATACAACGAGTCTTGGTTAGGTATATATCTATCTGGTAATTTTTATCCTCCGTGCTTGCTGTATCAGCCATTATATAAATCATGTGACCTTCGTTCACGATGATCGGTATTTCCGTTACACTTAGAGTTGATGGTTGGAGAAATCTCTCAAGATCAAGATAAACTTGAAATCCTTCGTATTTGGGTACACTTTTCGACAAATCCAAAAACTTAGTTATTAAACACCGTATCTTTGTATCTGGAGGGTTTAAAATAGGTATTTGGTCTCCGCTACTTGTTATACTCATTCCCAGGATATACCAACCGGATGTTGATAAGTAGTATTGGTAATGATAGTTATTGATACACGTGAAAAAGTGACCTTTAGGGTAAGGACTAGTTCCGCGAAAAGTAACTATACAGTCGATACGTGGATTTATATATCTTTCCATCACAAAACCGACGTTTTTAAAATGATTCTTGGCTTCCTCTGCGTCTGGTGGGAGTTTTTTTCTATGTTTAAAGTAACCATTCGAGTATCTACGTAACCCTTAGTAGCCACATCATGTTCCGCGGTTGGAGGGAGCGTAAATTTGATTCGTCTATTTTTTGCATCTTGTACCCCATCATCGTCCTCATTCAACGCTGTTTTAAGTTTGCCTGTTTCTAATTCGTTTATATCGAGAAGCTTTGCGTCGACGTATTCTTTATTCGCCGCATCTTTAGATTGTGTGGGAGATGCGAGATTCTTGATTCGTCTCTGTTGTGCATCGAGTACCCAACGCTCACCATCATCCTCGTTCAACGCCGTGTGAAGTGTATCTATGCGGTACCCTTCTCTAATAACCTCGAAGAAAAATTCTCTAGTAACAGCTTCTGAAGGTTTTTCAGGGTTAATGAGGTTACCGATTCGTTTATTTTTTAGCGTCGAATATTTCGCGAGAGTCCATAATCAAGGCATTGTCATGTTTGGTTTCTAATTAGTTCATACCGAGAAGCTTTGTATCAATGTATTCTTTAGTCACGGCATCCTTAGATTATGCGGGAGATGCGAGATCCTTGATTCGCTTATTTTTTGCATCGAGCATTCCATCGGGAACTTCCTTCAAAGCGTAACAGAGTTTGGTTTCCACTTCATTTATAACAAAGAGCTTCGCGTCGACGTATTCTTTATTTGCCGCATCTTTAGATTGTGCGGAAGATGCCAGATCTTTCATTCGTCTATTTTTTGCATCGAGTTGACCATCCTCACTTTCCACCAACGTAGTTTTTAAATTTTTTACATCTGTCAACCGAGAATAAGTCACCGCATCTTCGGGATCTACACCAGCAGCGAGATTAGTTCCCATTTGCATGTCCGATACAGTTTTTAAATCGACGTAATCCTTAGTCACTGCATCTATAGATTGTGAGGGAGTTTCAATGTCTTTAATACGTTTCTTTTCAGCATTAAAATGTCCATCCGCATCCTTCTTTAATCCTACGTTAGAATTAAATTTTTTTACTTCGTTTTCTAATTCGGTAAATTGGGAATAAATTACGACATCTTCGGGTTCTGTAGCAGCTCCGACTTTAGTCAGTCGCTTATTCTGCATGTCGTAATCATGATATAGGTCTAATATAGATCCAACACCCGCCAATGTCTCATTCCGCCTGGTATACAAATCTCTCGAATCTGTTACAATCAAATTCTCTAGAAGTTAAGAAGGAGAATGCAACAGATTTAAAAAACGGAGTAAAGTACGTCTTGTCTCCTTCCATAGAATTCAAGGATTTAAACGGAATTGGTTCTCCCATTTCGAATGAAGATTCCAAGAATAAGGGTTGGATTACTCCGTCGGACCCCGAACTTCAAAATGTGTTGAAAAATCTTAAACGATACATCTACAAAAAATTAGAAATTCAAACCGATGAGCAAAAATCCGTTTCTTTGAAAATGTTCAGTTACCACAATTACTCGCACTCCGTTTCGATCTGCTACCCATTCTGTCAAAAGGCTGACAACAAGTCGGATAAACCACTCTGTCTTAGAACGTGGGTGTACAACAATAACCACAAAACTAAAGGAAAATTTAACAAAAATGTTATGGAAAAGCCGTGGTTTAATTTGCCCCCGTACGGAAGTATGACCTTGACGGAAGTTATTGGTAAAATTAATGTCGTGTATGTCAGCAACGACACTCCCAGAACCGTAAAACTTTGGTGTAACGTAGATTACGGAGTTGTTGAATCTAATACATTCGACGATAAGTTTTCTGATAAAGACTTTGAGTTTGATTTCTGAATAAATTAAAAAAACAATGGATATACAAAATTATGATTTCTTCGTTCCAAGTAAAAAACCCAAATCCACCTATTTCTACCTTCGAACATCAGATGTCTGATTAAAGGACCGGCAAATTGTGGAAAGACGAATTTACTGTTTAATTTTATCTGTAACGAGGGTTGGTTGGATTATGACAGCAAAACTCTGTGTCAACCAAAATACCGAGCTTTACAGTCTATATTTTCCAAAATAGAGAAAACCATAGGGCGGGAAATAGCGAGTTTTCACGACTCTCAAATCGATTTGACCCCTCCCGAGGAGTTGGATCCCAAGTTTCGTAATCTCTCGGTTTTTGATGATGTACTTTTGGACAAGCAAAAAAAACATAGAGTTACTTCGCTCAAGGACGTCATTCTAATGCCGACGTTTTTTATTGCAGTCAGTCTTACACTAGAATTCCCAAACAAGTGGTTAGAGATAATGTTAATTTATTAATTGTATTTCCTGTGGATGATTTAAACTTAAAACACTTGTACGAAAATCATGTCAGGCCGGACATGGAATTTTCAGATTTTAAAACGTTGTGTAGAACGTGTTGGGACGATCCGTACGGGTTTTTATCGATCGACATAACGTTAAACGAGGGACGTAATAAACGTTCATTTTCGTTCATAAATAAAAGAAGCCGAAAGCAAAAAAGAACATGGAAACAAAACGTGAAATCGTAAAACTCAAAAAATGTTTAAAGGAAAAATTATTGGATCAACGTTTGGATGAACAAGTGCAGGAAGAATCCTTACAAGAGTTTTTTAAACCAGTTGTCAGTACTTTGAAACCAACTGTTGCAAAACCAATACCCGCAGCGAGTCCTTTGAAAGTAGTTGCTGGCTTTCCTACTAAAAAACGAGCAAAACGTAAACGAATTATTTATTACTCCCGTAAAAACTTTTAAATCTGAGGATGGTGAGGAAGGGTGGGGAAACTGATGGAACAACGCACGATACTGAATTTTGAACTGAAGACACCTCTCAGTTTTACCGACCATTCGACTCCAACAGCGCGATATTCTCCCACTGTATCCGAATATGCGACTCTTGTTATGCGAACCGAATACGCATCTACCAGTACAGGGCAATTAAAACAAACGCATTTCAACACCTCCATAAATTCAAAATTATCCCAACCTCAGATCCTTGGATAGTCTGTTACCGTGGTAAGTCACAGGGCAAACGGCTAAACATTTCCAGCTCAAATTTTTCGAAAATCCCAAGAGACCGATCCTGTCTTTGGACTGCAATACGACATGAAAACTGGAGAAATGAGCATCGCTAATAAAACCATAAAAATTCGAGAACGACATAGTGGTTGGTGGTAATCAGTATGTGGGAAGACGAGGACTTTGGAGCTTGCTGGTTTTTAAGGATTTGAAAGAAACTTCGTATTCTCCAGATGTCAAGGCACCTTACGCATCTCTTTTGAAAAATTCCAACGCCATCTATCAAAACAACGATCCGGGTAATCGAAAACCCAAGTCTAATCGATGTGCCAAGTATGAAACAATAACAGCTCCTATTTGGGAGGATATAAAAACAAAGAAAAAGGGGGCCGGCATGATAAAAAACAGGGTATGCTAGAACGGTGGATTACAAGTACTACGATGATCCTAACGACCTGGTCAGCAGATTTAGGCTTTTGCACGCACGCATCCACTCAGGTGGGGCACGATGGTCACAGGAACAAGATGATAGAAATTTTATCAGAATTGGAGCAACGACGCATAATCACCGCTCGTGAAAAAATAATGCTTATCAGAATTTAAGTTTACAATGAAAAAAATGTTTTTATAGTAAAAAAGGAAAGTGATCAAGATGAAGTACTGCATGAAATGCAAACGCCATACGTCTAGCCGACCCGAACCTCCTATTATTTTGATGTCAAAAAATAAAGGACGAATGGAAATTGTGTTCTGTGACGTGTGTGGGACCAAAAAGGCTTCCTTCGTCAAGTCTGGAAAAGGAATTATAAATAAAATCTTAGACTATTTACCGGTAGAAGTAAATTTGCCCGGATATCAATACTGCGGGCCCGGAACCAAACTCAACGAGAGATTAGCTAGAGGGGACCCTGGAATAAATAAACTGGATGAGGCGTGCAAAGAACACGACATCGCTTATTCGAAAAGCTCTGATTTAAACGAACGGCATTCTGCCGACGAAATTCTTATAACTAAAGCTCGAAAAGTATGTAAGGATCCTTCACTTTCTTGGAGAGAAAAATTAGCCGCGGCAATCATCAAAAAAATCATGGGAACAAAACTCAAGCCTGGAATGGGTGGAAAAAAAAAACCTAAATGGATCAACTCGTAAACGAACTCCACAAACCAACGCGGAAAGTGATTGTGCTGAGCCTGAACGATCTATGGCAGGCGGAATTGGTTGAAATGATACCTTACTCTAACGTAAATAAAGGATTTAACTACCTATTGACTTGCATTAATGTTAAGTCCAAGTTTTCTTGGGCCATTCCTCTTAAATCTAAAACCGGTCTAAATTTAATGGAAGCCTTTCAGAAAATACTCGAAGGAACGACACCCCCTTAAAATTTACAAGTGGATTTAGGTAGTGAATTCTATAACAAAGACTTCAAAGCACTCCTTAAGCGTCACAACATCAACATGTACTCTACCCACTCTGAGAAGAAAGCTAGTGTTGTAGCACGTTTCAACAGAATGCTGAAAACTCAAATGTGGAAACGATTCACCAGGCAGGGAACGTACCAGTGGATACACATTATCGATGAGTTAGTTTTTCGGTACAATGACACAATTCACTCCACAACTAAACTAAAACCGAGGGAAGTAACCAAATGCCACAAATCGTTGTTGAGAATTAAGTCAAAACGATCGTTGAAAAAACCCAAATTTGCCGTAGGAAATAAAGTCAGAATTTCTAAAGTTAAGAAAATTTTTGATAAAGGGTATTTACAAAATTTTACTAACGAAGTTTTCACGATTCACAAAGTGCAAAAAACCAAACCGGTTAGTTATCTTTTAAAAGATGAGTCGGGTGAAGCGGTGCTGGGTAGTTTCTATGAACAAGAAATTCAAAAAACCCTAGTTCCAGATTTATTTTTAGTAGAAGAAGTGCTACGCAGTAAGAAAGATAAAGATGGGAAAATGCTTTATTTCGTAAAATGGAAGGGTTATGACCCCAAGTATAATAGTTGGACGGGTAATATTAGCAGTCTTAAATAATAAATCCATAAAAACGTAATAATTTTTTTTTCCTTTTGGAGTATCATTATTCATCATCGGGCAGAATGAGACCGTGTCAAATGATGTGATGGGTGATCATTCGTTTCATGTTTGGATCAAAGTACTTTCTACATACGTGACAGTATGTTGGACTGATAATAAACTTTCCTATGTGACGTATTTTGCACATTTTTAAATGTGTCTGAATTTCTGCTTTCGAGGTGAATTCTAGCAAATAATTTTTGCACACAAATGTAACTACTTTTTCATATTGTTCCATCATGATTTTTAAAGAAGAATAGGGAGTTAATCTCTTTATATACATTCCGGGTAATAATTTGTTAGCAGAAGTAAGCGAACAACTTGCAATCAAGTTTCATTAATATTGACTTCCCGAGCTCTTTTGTTTTTTGAGCGCGCGACTCTTTTTCATTCTATAGGCTTGTTTCTCTAGTCTAGCTTTCTTTCACTCTTCCGTTTCCCGTTCGAGACTATTTATCTTACTAATAGCTTGCTTCTCTAATCTAGCTTTTTTCTCCTTTGGGCACATTGCAGCCAGTCTTTCCCTTTCCATAATTCTCCTCCTAACTTTTCTCTCGTTCCCCCAAATGACAGCATCCTCCAACTTTCTCCTACGGTTCTCTAATAGGATGGTTCGCCGCGCCGCTTTCTCCCTCTCCTCAGCTTTTTTGCTTCATTCAATTCGTCATTTTCTCTCATTCGATACGATAAGAGCAATAGCTCCTCTTTCTCCTCATCGCTCAAAATATCTATGTCCGAATCGAAATTGTCTTCGTATTCTTTCCAAGTACCTGAATCGATGTGACCAATTGCTGACGTATCCGTACCATTATCCAAGATAAAACGTTTATCATCATACGCCGATAGGAGGGATTTTGAAACCTTAACAGTGCTAACCTTTGTGGCCCACACTAGAAATTTTTGACCAAACTTCCTTAGCCGGGAACGTGGGTGTTTTTAAAACTGATTCATGGTCCTTGAATTTCAGGTGTTTTTTCACGAACGCTCTTTGAATACCCTTAGCTTTTTTCTTAGTTTCTGTTTTGATAGATTTTATCGCATACATTTTCGACCGTAACCCTACAAATCCTAGGATGGGGATACCTGCCATCTCATCCTTCATTTTACCTAGAAGTAATTTGTTCACATCGGAGTAAAATCGGTGATTGTGGGGATAATTACTCGTGTCGAAGTGCTCTCGATCCTGAATCATATCCTCGTACACATCTTCTGTTTCGATTTGGTAACACAGGCTGTCGGTATCTGTAAATAGGAGCCCAGCACGATTACCGTACTTGGGTCGAATGTACTCGTAATGGAACTCGAACATGAACAATTTTGATAGTTTTAAAATACGGAATCCGGAGTGCGTGGGCAGGTCGCAGCAAACGCTTCTAGCTGGGTGGTTAATCTGCACCAAGTTTTCATTCAAGATCCAAAAAGAATCCGCGTGAGGTTGGGAGGTGTATTTTACGGCTCTCTTAGCGTTGATGCACAATTTCACGAATAGCCGATTCTGTTTGTTTTCCAAACGTCTTACCAAACACCGAATTATTTAACAACTTAAAGTAATCCTTTTCGAACGGAGTGGTTGATTGGTGTCTTTTAGCGATATTGAATCTATATATTTTTCCATCCAAGGTTTCTGGTTGAAAGCCAAGACCCTTCGGTTGTGGTGAAGAACTAATCTGTGACGGAGGTAAAATTTCAAATTCCGGTAGTGGGGAACGTACTTCTTCTTATGCAGAAGATTTGGAGCGAGCTTAAAGGAAAACCTGATCTCGTGATCTATATCTTTAGCGAATTTTTTTGCGAAGGGGGAAATGAGATCTTCCCCAATCTTGATATTCTCGGGAGCTAACGGGTAATCGTTATGGACATCGTGCAGTTCGCTGGGGTACTCAAGGTCTACTTTGAGAATGTACCCAATGGCTGCATCATTTGGCACGGCGTCTACGTCGAAAGCTCTAATTTCGTCCTTCGTCAAGTACCGGAACTCATCATAGGGGAGAAGAGCGCTCATGATAAAACCATACAAGTTGTTCATGTCCAAGTATATGATGTATAGGGAAAGTTCGTGAGGGTTGAAACCGGGCAGGTATTTATTATTAGCTTCGGAAAACCTCGTCCATATAAACAAAAACCCCGCCACAGATGCCGGAAAATACTAAATTGTGTTTATTGACGGGAGTGAACAGTTCCAATTTCGGTTCGTGCATTCTCAAGAGTGCGGCCCAGCAAACCAGGAAACCCGGGGTAGAGATGTAGTAGCACGGATCTAATTTATTGTTTCGGAGGCACAGCTTTCGGAAGTCTTCAAAAATGTCCGCGAGGAGGTTAAAGAGCGGGATCAGTCTTCGGTTTATAGACAGCTTGAATTTCTTGAACGTTTCCCTAGATACTGCGGTTGCGAACTGCAAAGCCAACGGATTCACGATTCAATCATCTGATAAATCTCGTGGTAGGAACCGAATTTTTTAACCCTCATCTTGAGCCAGAGGTTAAGAGCTCGCACATACTCTTTCCCTGCCAACTCCTCTTCTTTCAACTGGGGAAAAAATGCTCCTCGAGATGTGATATCTTCGTTATCAAAAACGGACATGTCGCTCGTACAGATTCGTACAGATAAACACCTTTCCAGGTCAGGAGATCTATAGCACTCCTTCTAGTCATTCCTTCAACGAACCACGCACATATTAACCCCGAGTCCAAAGCTGCCTCGAGAATCGTGAATCCGTTGGCTTTGCAGTTCGCAACCGCAGTATCTAGGGAAACGTTCAAGAAATTCAAGCTGTCTATAAACCGAAGACTGATCCCGCTCTTTAACCCCGTGATCGTCATTCTCTGAAACCGCTCGGTGTTCCGACTGATAACGTCAACTTTCCCCTCATATACGTGTACGGCGGAAATTAGTAGATGCATAACATAGCCTTCTAAATTATGGAATACAACGGGGATGGTTTTTCGTTCTCGTGCGCTAAGATTATACTGAGAATGAGCGGCTCCTCTAAATTTTCCACTAACGTGGCAATGATCTCTTACCTTAATTAGAGGGTGGTTCTTCGAACAGACAAAGAGGAAGCATTTTCCACAATAATGGCAGACCTCGGATGAGTCGAAACTAACTCGCTCGGCTCGGGTGAGATTGAGGGGTTGTACATTTTTCAGTAGATAATTGTAAACTTGCGCCTCTTTCTCCATGCATTTATAAAATACTTCAACGGCGTCTTCTCCCAAGTAGTATTCTCGATTAACAATCTCTCCATTTTGACCTATCACGACGTACCCAAAACTGCAAGGTACAAGCTGAAGAATTTTAGTAACCAAGCTCATCGAAGGACTGGGCTGAACGGCTGAGACGGGACGAAGGAGACACTCAAAGTCGGCATAGATGTTGCAGGGAAAGGGTTTTGTCGGTTAAAATACCGAAACTGTAGAAAATTTTCTCCCGGCTTCTTAAATCGGAGAGCTTGCGCGGACCTAATCTTAATGCACTTGTTTTGGTGGGTGGTGAGCATCAATTGTTTCCCAAACGCCATGAAACAGTTTTGACAATAAAACTTGGCGTGAGTGCCCGAACCTCGATAATGTAAAAACGCAGCTACATCCGTTATGGTGCAGTAGTGGGTCTTGTCCTCGGAGGTTATAAAGAGAAGGTCGATGGGCTTTCTGTTTAGATTCTTAGAAACTCTGAGCGGGTGCAACCCCTCTTTTTCATTAAAACCGATGACTTTGATCAAGAGATTGTTAGCTTTTTTAAATTTACAGATTTCCCCAAGCTTTGTTGGGTAGGACAGAGAGCTGACATCGAGTGATTTTTCAAACTCTTTGTAGTCTTCGGGCTTAACGCTGGGCAGTCCCCATCGCACTGCTAATACCGAGTACACAAAGCACTTTTGATCGTTTACATTTTTTACATTCACAATCACGCCCTCCTTAGGTTTGAGAGTGTACGGTAGAGGAATGTATGACGAAGCTCGCAGCAGTTGGTACTCTGCCACTTTTATAATTAAGTTGGTTATGCGGGATATGGGCCAACCACTCCCCCTTGGCAAAACTGTCGATCGTCTCCTGGATTTTTTCGAACGTCTTATCTAACAAAGTAGGAACATCGCTCAGATTATACAGCTCAGTATAGTGGGACCAAAAATATGTTTTGGTAAACGTCGGATCTTTAAAGAACTCAACGCACAATCATAAGTATACCTTTCAATTGACCATCTGCTCCAGGCAAACTATCAGTAACGCGTGTATGGCCGTACGCAACGATACGAATAATGGTAGAGGA
>JAHWFP010022372.1:91863-104596 GCA_023313725.1 Lithobius niger | reverse complement strand
CACCAACCAAGGTTGCCACATGCGTTTTTTCCTTTTGCAATTTTATTTGGAATCCAAATACTGTAAAACCCTTTATTTTAGCTATTTTGCTTCATGGTCAATTAAATGTTTTTTATCTTTTTACTTGAAATCTAATTATGGGCTTTTATTGTTTGTTTTGGTACCCCCACCCCCACCAAGGCTGTCCCATGCTTTTGTTACTTTTTGCGTTCTTATTTGAAATGCAAATAAACTCTTTCTTTCCTGAGGTCAGGAATAACTATCTTGATTTCTTTACTGAGGTCAGGGATAAGGGTTATAGTGACGGGGAATGGTTGTTGGACTTAAAAATTCTAATTCGACGTGTAGCGTTTTTTTTAAACACCCTGTATAGCAGCCGTAACTGAAGTGCTGTTAGCCAATACACGGAGGAAAATTGAATATCGCCTTGATGTGCTCCTGGCCACACCTGAGAACTTATTGAAGCCTACTAACCTAGTGGGAAAAAAACTTGATAGGCTGTTTTCATTAATCAAGAACGAAACGCGATCAGATATACCGCCCTAGTTCTAACCTTTCTACCAAGGTACATAATTTCTCACTAACCACATAAATTCCCGGATGGTTCGCAATATCTCATAAGGTGTGAAGTAGCGGTGAAACATTCGTGCTGTACGTACAGTGTTCCGGGATATTCGCCACAAATTACAATCCTTTCCATAACGTCTGGGGCGGAAGGATTTTAGGGTAATTTCTAGTTAGAAACCGCCGAACTACATCCAGTTTGATTCGGGTGTATGAAGGGGTGCCTTCGATAACTACCAATCCAAACTCAACCAAACTCATCCATCTGGAGACAGTTTGGTACCGTTAACACACAGAATGCCCATGAGCAAACTTCGGTCTGCCTCCAGCGTGGATGAGTTTGGTTGAGTTTGGATTGTGGTTTACGAAGGGCGTAGGAAAATTAGGAAGTTTGACTGGAAGGGAGCCGCCATACACCAGGTTAGCCGCGTGATGATTATTCGTGGCCAATTCGATCCACCTCCTGCTATTTCCGATTAAGGTTATCTTTCCGACAAAAAATTTGGTTTAGGGGTTGTTCCCCCCCCCCCTATACATTTCCAGCATTGGTAATGCACCCCTGATGTGGACTGTCTGCCCCAGGCTTGTGGTATTAGAATGCAATCGTCTGTCGTACAGTGGTTTAATGGAATATTTGTGGTTTCCATGAGATGCCTGCTTTAAAATGACGCGCTTTGCGCTTACGTAACTAAAAGACATTATAATTTGTCACATTTTGCAAGGAATGGGGAAGTCTTCCTCTTCCCTTGCCGCATGGCACCGTTGTTAACACTCGTCAAAGTTTTTTTTTTTAATTGCTTTGAGAGGAACCCTTCCGTTCTGAATAGCTTACAGTCCTGGTTTGTATTGTATCAATCCAATAATAGCAGCACTTTCCTTACGGAGGTTTTTGCCGAAAACTAATTAAGGATTTTTTTCAAAATTTGAAGTCATTGACTGTAACGGCATGACTTTCCCTGTACATTGTTCGTAATGTTATACCGTGAAAACGCTGTTCACTTGCTTTAATTCTAGTTTTTATCAAGCTGCGTATAATAATGGCTCCGGAAATTGAAGAGCGAAGAGCACACCCACCATCGGGTTCATAACACAGACGCTGCGTGGTACCTTTTACAAGCGGGTTTATAGCTTATTTTGCTTTACGCGCTGCACAGATTTTGACACCCTTCCTCCCCCAAAAAAGTGCTTTCGTCGGTTTTTTTTTTCAGTAAAGGATTTTCAGAAAAACAACTTTTTCAGGAAAAAATTCAGGACAGTTTTTTTTTTTTTTTAAGAATCGAGCTTTTAATTGGTTTCTACTTCGGTTTCTTATTTCTACTTTGATCGGTGAACTTGTTTCACGATCAATTAATATAAAAGAGTACGTGTTATAAAAAAAATTACGGTTGTGAGAATTAAAAGATTTTTTTTTTCAAAGTTTGAGGCTTCCCACAATTTATCGCCCTGGTGTGTAGCCTCCTGAGACCCCTGTAAATCCATCACTGATACCTTTCTAGGGGACACGTCCACAGGACAGCGAGCTTAGCTTCGCCCTGGTGTGCGATAGGTAAGAGATGGAAACGATGCCAGATGCCATCTGCATGCTTCGCAACACTTCGTACCGTCTTCGGGAGTCTTGTAGCCGCCATTTTGAACATTTTCTCACGTCATCTGTGCTGTAATTGTTGCCTATTTAGCCTATGATTTTATTATTAAGTTGAGTTGAAGGAATTTCCTTTCCATCTGCCAAGGCGGCACTAGAGGAACGCAACCAACCAATCCCGCCTGGACACGTATGGTGCTTCGCTCCTTTTTGGCAAGGCCAAATGTGCAAAACCTTCATTCGGGGTTTTAAACTGAGGTAGAAGTCAATGTGAGGGCATTTCGTATTGTAGCTAAAAATAGATCAATCACTGATTTTTGGCAAGTTTCCATAAATATCAAGGTAATATTGATAGTCAACTTCGTTAAATTTAACAAAACACTGAAAGTCAAGTAAAATCGTAGTTTAAAGCAGTCAAAAATCATAAAAACCGTCCTCACAGTGGTGCCTATCTCCCCCCCCCCCGGCCCAGTGAGGAAGTATCCCCCCATATTAACCTCCCCCCCAATTTAAAAGTGGTAATCCCATATTTCCGACTTGAACTAGTGGTTGGGATGCCACCCTACCCCCCACCCCCACACGCATATATGCACACACTTTCTGCCATGTTATTTTTTCATACGCTTTATTTCTATCTAGTCATAACAGCCGGTTGCTGCGGCCACAGCATCTATTGTTTTGTTTCGTTTTCAATAAATATTCAACCGTGCATAAAATTATGAACTAAAACCGAATTTATTTTGTGTTTTCTAGATTGTGGTTTTGTGTTGATTGTTGATGAGTTATGTTGTGTTGCGGTGACTGGTGATGTGTTGTTGTTACATAACAAATGTATCAATACCCCCCCCTCTGGGCCACTGCGTCCGCATCAACTCCTTTCAAAGTTTACTAACTCCGGCGAAAATTGCTGCCCCTATGCCTATAAGGTTTGCATCCCTGCCACGCACTGGTACCTCCGTGGAAGCTGTCAATGGGGTATCCTGCGTTCAACAATAGTATTCTTTGTTCAACAATTTTGCACTCTTTAAATTGCAGTACCACGTGGAATGACTAGAGCATCCAGTTCGTTTGCAAGGAGTACAGAAGACCAATTTGGTATGCCAAAGTAGCACTAGTTAGAAAACAAAAACGAACTGGTTTGATGTTTAAGGTAAGGTTTAACTGATCCGAAGTTAAAACAGCAAAGGAACACAAATAAACGTTCCTGTTTCAAACACCGCAGTGTTGCTGTACTGTTTAGTCCACGGGAAACCTTACTGCTGTATTCAACCATTATACACGTAATACAATTTAAACCATAGCCCAACCTTCAAAACGTTTAATGCCGAAACAAAAACAGAATAGTGTAAGGCTACACACTCGGTTACATTCTGAGCTAAATTTTTCAGTGTTCTTCAGTTACGTCGTCTTCTTTCCGTTCATCACCCTACTGATGATACATACGCATGTTTCAAGATTTTCAAGCACGTTTTCAAGCACAGAATTTCATTATTATTTTATAGGACATTTCCATGCTATCAAGGAGTCGTACGAACTCTGAATTTCCTGTAGAGCTTTGCTAATCACACTAAGACAATTAGTTTTTAACCATTTTCGTCCGATGTCGTTTAGACAAGTAGAATGCACCAATCATTAGCTGACCTATCGTGTGCAACAGTAAAAATGCTAAAAACGTTTGAATACGGGAGTAAGGTTTCACGTGGACTAAACGGTACAGCAACACTGATGTATCGGAAACCTAACAGGGAAGTTTATTTGTATTCCTTTCTGTTTTGACTTCGGATCAGTTAAACCTTAACCTTAAACGTCAAACGAGATCATTTTTGTTTTCTAATACGTATAAGCAAACACTTTTCCAAACGTTACTGGAGGGACGAGTGTTTGCTGTGCATGCCCACATCAAGTGTACAGAAAAGGAAAAAATATAAACAGAGTGGCCGGCCATCAAGTACAGGTGAAAGACGAAATCACGACGTTTCGGTTCCTAGTTCGGAACTGTTTTCAAGTGAAAAGTTAAAACATGTCAAAGAATTTAAAAATTAAAAATTTGCCAAACATTGCTTGACATGTTTTAACCCTTCACTTGAAACCGGTTCCGAACTGGGAACCGAAACGTCGTGATTTCGTTTTTCACCTGCACTTGATGGATACTATGTTTATATTTTTAATTACTAAAGTGCTTTTTAGCTTTGTGCTTTTTACTAACAGAAAGGAACACACAGTAAAGCGTGAAATCGGAAATAACCAGGCCAGGAATACAAATGGGCTCGAAAAGTGAATTGCCTTTTGGATTTAAATGTCAGACTCCCTGAGAGGGAATTGAACCCTCGACCTTTGATGCCAAAGACCGAAGTCCTGCTACTGAGCCATACTGAAACGGCCGAATGATGCGTGTCAAATGCTGCCCGTGGTCGTTTCCTTTTGGCCGTATCAGTATGGATTATTGGTTGGATTTCGGCCATTGGTCACAAAGGCCGGGGGTTCAATTCCCGCTCAGGCAGTCTGACATTTAAATGTTAAGCATTGCATCGTGAAACCTTTTGGTGGAACTTAAGGAGCTGAAGAATCATGTAGTCTATGATGGCATTACGAGGTCTCCTTGATAACCGTAAATATGATAACAACCTTAACAGTTTCCCAAAAAAATTCACTAACTAGCAAAACGCTGGGTCCGGCTTTTTCTCCGAAGTCAAATGATGACAGCAGCGGAAGTTTTTCATTTGCGTAGCACCCCGACCTAAAAGGTCATTCCTCCCAGCGCCATTTCTCTCGATCCTCCACATCAAGTACAGCCCTAAAGGTCTATTTCCTTACCATCAGTTAATCCCTTGGTAAAAATCCGTTTTAAAATGTGGCGTATAGGAGATTTTCTGTTGAATAATTGTTGACTAGATTTACTGTATCCTACACGTATATGATCCTTTACGCACTTACAATGACCGTGAAGTTTCATTTGTGTGTGCACGTGTACTAATTTTAATCGTTTGCTAATAATTACTATGAGATCAAAAATCTAAAAGACTAAAATTATAATGAATTATGCCAATAGATCGCCGAAGAAAAATTATGATATACTAGCCTAAAAAATTATAGTGTGTGATTTTAAAACACAAAAATCATTCCGGTTTGTGACGACACAGTCTTTAAGTTGATGCTTTTTCGTGTACTGTTCCCAAAGACAACTGAGACAGTAGCTCCGTTCGTCGCTGCGGAGACGAAGTTCACCTTGGCGGTGATAAATGCGTGGATGGCGATCTGCGCGTGGCTGTTATAAGGCAGGTCGGGTGTCCCTTTAAATGCTTTACCTGACAAGTATACCACGGGCCACACACCCGCACTGGACCAAGTTCAAATACGTTTTTACTGAAAAAAAATTACAGAGCCACATTGAACCTAGAAACACTCATTATCCACACACACAGACCACCAGTTCATAACCATTTGTTCCCCGAAGGAAAATACCTTAAGGAATAGTTTCCGATTATTGATAAATTTTCTCTTAACGAACCCCCGCAGGCCTTCTACATAATGAACTGATCCGTGGAACCGCGTGACTGGATTTGCATGAAGCCGAGTCTTTCCACCTTGGCTTGGCAAGGGGAAAGACGTACGCTGCTTCACCTCTGATTTTTGGCCCTTCTGAGGGAAAATTCCAGGGGTTTTTACTCTCTCATTTTTATACTCTCTCTTTTTAATTTCGTACGCAATTTGCCTTTTAAAAAACGGTGTGACTAGGCAGATTTACCTGTCGAGATTTAGTATGTCTTTTTATTTGTAATTTTAAACCTGATGACGGGAATTGTAATTCTCGAAACGTAGTTGTGTGTTTTTACATGTTTAGCACTTGAGGACTTCTCTCTTTCTGACCAGTGTCGTGCTTGTTCCTTTACGTCCTTTAAATACTTGGGAGCAAGGGAAATATTTGGAAAGAAGGAATAGAGTGGCCTACACCTATTCAATCGTTTTCTAATATTTGCCGCTGTTGGCTAATTTTGCTATCGTCCAATTTATAATTGCGATTGCGTTGGAAACAGGCGAATTAAAACGATTCATGAGATGCTCTTAGTCAACTGTTGACATCCCTCCCACTCAAGGCATTTTTTAACATAGTTACTGCTGCTCCAAGTGGAGCACCAGCCTTCATGATTAAAGCACCAGTTAGCATTTTGGAGCAGTGGAGCAGCAGCCCTTTTCCTGAAAGGTGAAACTTATTTTGCATTTTAAATATACCATTACGATAAAAAATTAAAATTATGATGAAATGAATATGTGCAAGTCATTCGTTGACGGTTGTTTTCTGAAATTCCATATTCCTCCAACCCAAAATAGTTGAAACTTTAGAACTGAAAACATCAGGATGGCAATGGCAACGGCACATTCATGCTCATTCACCGTTACCACTGCGTGTTATACTCAGGCCAATCAAAGAACCCTAAAGTAAATTAGGCAAATTTGAAACGTAAAATTTCTGAGAACTTGAGTGCAAAAATGTATTAAGACACCTCCCCTCCATTTCTGTCTGCCCTGCGGCCTCAATCATGCCTTTTTTTTTTACTATTTGGAGCACCACTTCATATTCCTTAATAAATGCCCTGCTCCCACTCCCATTATGTGTTTTAGCTAGTAATAAATAGATCTCCACTGAAAAAGACCCAACCAAGTCACATCATCATCAGTACTGGTAGCGACATCTCTCGAGATAACACAATATTCTTCGACGACCGCCCAGTGGACTTTTCTTCCACCTCTGCCCCAGAGACAGAGCCGCAGTAAAGGGGAAGGGGGATTTGCCCCCAGTCTCACTTGATAGGAGGCGTCGTGTGAGCAATTATCTTCAAACCCAACCATGGAGGTAGATAGATTATAATTGGTAAACTCCACTAAGCTGCCAAGGGAGCGTCACATCAGTACTGGTGGCGACCTCTCTCGAGACAACAAGTACGTTATCCTGCTAACGACGGCCTACCGAAACTTTACTTGTAATCCATCTATGTCACGTAGACAGGGTCGTAGTAAGGGAGATTGCAAAGGGAACAAATTTTCCCGGACCGCACCTGGAAGGGGGGGTTGGGGAAAGGGTGTCTCACACCTCGCCTCGATTCATCGAGGGAAAAAAAAAGTCATGCTATCGGGGTGACTGGACGTTAGGCAATGATACAAAAAAAGGTCTTCACAAGCTAGGGGCCTCGGTTTAAAATTTTGTCCCGGCCTTGATTGAGATGGGGAATGAACACAGTAGATATCACCCTTGGATCCACTGGACCCAGCGGACATTTGTCAGTTTTCAATTGTTTTGTAAGACTGGACTGGATGCTCACATTCTGTGCTAGTTTCGAAGCGTACAGAGCGACCCGTAGTTTTGTGTTAAAAAAAAATTCAAGTTGAAGTTGTGATCAAGCTGAATGACTCAAGTAGGCTACTACTAAAAAAAAAAAAAAGACAGAAAGCTTGGACCGTGACAAATGCTATAAGGTCATAACATAGGTGACTTCTTAAATAAACATGACACACCATGGAAATGTACTGTATTAGAAAGTTTAACTTTTATTAACTGTCAAATCGCCCAAGGTTGGGCATATCTTGACAGGAGGCAACAATAAATAATACAAAAAAGGCAACAAATTTAAAAGGAAATCTATAAATAAACGGATAATACAGAATAAACCAGAACAATTCAAGTGCATTAACTAATACGCCAACTTCATAGTCCATTTGCTGAGCATACTTCTTTGTGTCATACATTTACCAGAGAATCACTGATTTGGAACAAGTTGTTTATGGCTTGGTGATTGAAAAAAAGTTGGGTGATGGTCAGTGTGAGGGGCCATTTTGGAAAATGGACGCCATCTTTGATTTCGCCAATTCGAAAATGAATATGTATGGATATGAACTGCATATGCATGTAAGGTATCGTCTTATATGTTTTTTATGTGCTGAACACGTTAACGATAGTAGAAATAGTGTAAAGTGGGTACTTATCATTATTTAGTGAAAATGACAAAAATAACTAGACCAAACCATCTTTTATAACTATACCTAACAAATGTACTTTTTTTTTTATCATACATGCAGTAGCATAAAATGTTTTACAAATAATGTAAGTCATGTTGCATCACCAGTTTATGTGTATGACACGACTACTTATGATCCAATATCCATACATGACTTGACTCCACCTTATATCTTCATACGATATTATATCACTTCATTAAAAGTATAAGTTTAAAAATAGACCATGGGCCAAACACTTTATTGGTTCCACTCAAGGTGGCAAAATATTACCGATACCACATGATACATCATGTACTGCTTAACAAATCTTAGTATGTTTACCTTTTATACGGAGCAGCTTAATGGGTTAAATTAGGGTCAGAAGATCAAAATTTACTAAATTTTTACAATTTTTGGCCTGTTATTCAAAAACCGTTATTGCTACCAAAAAACGGTTCAGATAAAAGTTGTTGGCAATAATGTACTCTGTAATGTATGTCCAATTACATTTTTTCATATCTCCTACGGTTTTCGAGAAAAACGGCCATTTTGGGCCATTTGAGCCTATTTAATGCCCATAGATGTCTCCATTTGCCAACTTACAACTTTCAACAACTGTTGCGTCGTTTCTAATTTAGGTGGATGACGCCAATCAGGTTCTTTCGAAAGGTGGGAATGTTTTTTTTTGCATCAAGTGTAATTAAAAGGGTCTACCATTGTTAGAGACCGAGCTATGCCAGTTTTGCTAGGTGCTGGTATCACAGTCGCCGTTCAATTTTTTGCTCATTTTAACTTCCAACTCTATACCCCAACGTTTCTAATTTAGGTGGATGACTCCCAATTAGGTTCATTAGCGGTTTTTACTAGCGGCTGGTATCTCAGTCACCGTTCGATTTTTCAACTGCTATTCCGACGTTTGTTATTTAGATGCATGACACCAATTAGGTTCATTCGAAAGGTGGGAGTGTCTTCTTTCGAATGAATCTAATTGAAGTCGTCCACTTACGAAACGTTAGAATAGCAGTTGAAAGTCGAAAAGAGCGAAAAGTCGAACGGTGACTGTGATACCAGCCCCTAGTAAAAAGGGCATAGCTCGGTCTTTAACAATGGTTGACCCTTTTAATTACCCTTGATGCAAAGAAGACATTCGCACCTTAACCTAATTTGAGTTATTCACCTAAATTAGAAACGTTGGAATAGCAGTTGGAAGTTGAAAATTAGCGAAAAATCAAACGGTGATTGTTATACCAGCTCTTAGTAAAACGGGCATAGCTCAGTCTCTAACAATGCCAGACCCTTTTAATTACAGTTGATGCAAAGAAGGCATTTCCACCTTTCGAATGAACCTAATTGTAGTTATCCACCTAAATTAGAAACGTCGGAATAGCAGTTGAAAGTTGATGTCTGTGATACCAGCCCTTAGTTAAACGGGCATAGCTCGGTCTCTAACAATGGTAGACGCTTTTAATTACACTTGATGTAAAGAAGACATTCCTACCATTCGAAGGTACGTTTTTAGATTAAGCGATCTTAATTATAAACGTCACAACAGTAGGTGAAAACTGAAAATGAACGAAAAATAGAATGGTACCTGTGGTACGAGCCCCTAGTAAGACATGTGTAGCTTGGTTCCAAACACTGGTAGACCCTTTCAATTACTCTTGCTGCTAAAAGGACATTCCCACCTTTCAAACGAATCGAAGTGGAGTCATCCACATAAATTAGAAACATCGCAATGGCAGTTGAAAGATGAAAATAAATGAAGATGTAGGCGATTGCCTGCAGCCATCATGTATGCAGCCACTTTTTCCTAGCACCAACGAACTTGTGCCTAGTTGCCCGTGTCTAAAATGTACGGGAAGTTCATGTTTGAGTTTTTCAGCTAGAATATTTTGTTGCATATACTGTCACAGCCAAAGGATAGCCAATATTGATTGTAGCAATAAGTATTCTAATACCACAGTAGAAATTATAACATCTGCTTTTTAAACTTATACTTTTAATGAAGTGATGTAATATCACGTCATATGAAGATGTAAGGTGGAGTCATGTCATATATGAATATTGGATCATAAGTAGTCATGTCATACATGTAAACAGATGATGTAACATTACTTACGTTATTTGCAAGACATTTTATGCTACTGCATGTATTGTAAACGATTGTACATCTGTTCGGTGTACATATAAAATATGTTGTGTTTGTCTAATTATTTTTATTATTACTAAATAATGATTAGTAAGCACTTTTCACTATTTTCTACTATCGATAACGTGTTCAGCACCCAAAATAAACATGTAAGACGATGCCCCTCATGACTATGCAGTTCATATCCCATGCGCGTTCATTTTCGGGGTAATGAAATCAAAGTGGCGTCCATTTCCCAAAATGGCCACTGACACAGCGGCGACCAAATGTTATTATTTCATTGAGTTTCGTCGAGAAAGTCTATTAACTATAATGAAGCAACGATGTTTTAATCATGAGAAACCTGTTTCAAAGGTTCGTGGTTCGATTCCCCGCTATTTACGTTGCCAAAAGCAACATAAATAGGTTTGCATCTGTATTTCTTTAACCCTTTTGAGCCGATTGGCTTTCCGTCCTGTTAACTGTTTACTCACACATTGGTAGCCATAGTCAGAAGGATCACAACCAAAATCGTGTTATTATTAATATTTATCTTTTAGTTGGGGGGGGGGGGGGGCTAAATAAAGTTTGTTTATCTGGTATAAAGAAAAACTTTATGGATGTTCGCAAGTGGAATAGTGGATCGTATGCAGTAGTGTGCGTTTGCTCCAGTGGGTCTGGGTGGTACAGTGTTTTACGGTGGGTCGTGGTAAACCCGTGGGTCAACTACAGTAATCCACCTACGCACTCAAAAAAATAGGGAACCACTTGACCCAATGATCCATTCGATCTCTGGAGCATACGTCCTATCCAAGGAGGTCAAGTATCACCCAAAGCTGTAAATGTGTTATATTTCATTACTAGTACAAATTAAAGTCTTTATTCGTATCTCAAGACCATTTTATGTTCGAGCCATGATTTGACCCAGCTAAACGGTGCCTCCGCATTGGGAATAGGGCTTTTTGTTATTTTAAAACTTTCAAAATAACCTCCTCCTACTCTCACTGAAATGGTATATGTGGCTGAACATAAAGGCTAAAAATGTGTTAAGTGAGTGTCTTTAATTTTCGTTTCAGAAACTCAAATGCCATACCCACAGAAGTAGCCATCACCATAATCTGCGCGGTACGTGCAGTACTAACGGAACAAGTAACTCTTCGAAGGCCACGGCCAGTACAGTTCTACCCGACATCGAAGCGGTCACAACACCTCATAAGGTAATCACCATAATAACCATATACTACCCCAATTAGAAAAAAAAATGTAGTGAAATAAAGGCCGTTACTACGCAAATCGACAATTCATAGATTAACTGCTACAATCATAACTATTTTTTTAGGACTAAAGGACAACCAGGAAAAAAAATATATAGCCTTTTTTTTTTTAGTTTAATATGAATTATATGATTTGTTCTATTTAAACCTTGCATGACCTCCTCTTTTTCCCTTCCATTCATCTACCTCCCGACTCTTCTTCCAACTTTCCCTCTAGTGAAATGTTCGCCAAAGCTTGAATAATTATTAGCATGCTTAACGGCATTAACGACCAATTACCATAATTCATTATTTATTAGAAATGATTTTTTTTCCTGAATTTCGATGCCAAAAAATAGCAGCTTATTACCAGACACCAAACAACAAAGGCCAAAACTCTACAAATCAACCATACTGGCACAATATAAACAGGGTTCATATGTCCATATGTAGATCATTTTCCAGATTTTTCCAACTCAGAAATTCCATTTTCCATGCTATTTTTCAAGATTAGCATTACGATTTTGCATGCCTTGAGGTATGTTTGATGCTAATTTTAATGCCATTTTTTAAAAATATTAAACAAGCCACGTTTTTCGTTTCACTAACTCCAGTGCATCGCCTCACTTCGCTCTAGATTTGCTCCATGAAATTTGTTTCATTTGTCTATTTAACCGATTCATTTGCCTTTTGCCCGATGCAGTTCGTTGCTCACTTTCTGTAGCCTACTGAATACAATTCTTAGGCTACTGCTCACTGTGTTCAGTAAGACGTCTTGTTTACGTGGACAAATGCAGGTTTCCGCTCGTTTACGCACTCATTCAGCTCACACCATTCCTCATACACATGAGACATTCATTGTAATTTAAAGGCAGGTTGTCACCAACACAAAATCTAAATCTACTGTCGCTCCATCTAGCAGACACAATATCGTTAACTTTTACAGCTTGCTCCCAGGTGAACGGAATGTACCAAATTTTCACTCAATGTTAAAGGAAAGATGTTTCTTTAAAAGAAATGTGTTGTGTAGTTCTTTGCCTGCTGCAAGCAAGCGCTAGATAGTGCTAGATGGCACCGGATTCTGCCTTAGTGCAATAACCTAACTTCGTTACAGGAGGAACATATTCCTCCTGGTACAGGTAATGTATATTTCCTTTAGGCAATAGAAACAATTTTCAGGCAGCTGTCTTGGGGGCCAACAAAATACTGTTTCAA
>JAHWFP010022372.1:72296-91853 GCA_023313725.1 Lithobius niger | reverse complement strand
ACAATTTTCAGGCAGCTGTCTTGGGGGCCAACAAAATACTGTTTCAAGTTGCTGGTAGGAAGTATACATTACCTGTGAATTTCAGCATTCACAGTTGACCTCGTCAAAACTGGTGGTGGGTGCCACCATGACGGTTGCCCTAGAGTTGTGAGCTGGTTTTCCTGGAGCAACAGATTCCGTGACTGTCTCTGGTTATGAGAAACGTCTTGGGAAGTTTATTTCGCCTAAGGGCTGAGGATGAACGTGAAGAAATTTTATCTTGAGTTGATGAGGTCTTGACGCTGTTGAGAGGGTCATGTTGTTTGACTGAAATGAGTTCATTAAAGGTCGGATTGGAATCGTGACAAATTATGTGTAATCTTCATCCGATGTCATCCATCTTCATCATCTTTAGGTAAGGTGGGGTAAAGGTGTAGCACATGAGAGTAGAAGAGCAAAGATTTATGATTGTATAGTGTGGGCTGAGACTAAGGAACAGGAATAGCGTTGAAATTCATGACCTGGTTGGAACGTGGCGAAGTTAAACTGTGAAACATTTGAGATGAGGTTGAATCAAGTTCAAATGATAATGCGTTGTTGTCTTGATTAATGGTTGGATGTGGTCACGTGATTCGAGTTGAACGTCGTCAAGATCTTGAATGATGTTCCTGTTCCTAAGTCCAGCGGTGTTTGAAGAGGTTTGGGACTGGGATGAATTATGTTCAGGTTGAAAAATTAATGGTAAATTCCTTTAGTCGGCAGAAGGCAGAGATTGTGTATTTATGTTGGAACACTGAGTTATGCTTGGTAGAACTGGGATGAACTGGTCTAAATCATCCTATTGCCATATTGATTGAGCTGCAAATATTTACTTTGGTAAGTGAGCCGTAGCATTGAGCCAGTCTTTAGTTTTAGTGCCATTGTTGAGAGTTGGGCGCTTAACGATTGTAATTGAGGAGTCCGAACTGTGTCCCATGGTAATTTGAAATTCCTTTTGCTTGTTCATTAGGACGTGGAAGAATGTTGGAATCTGGTGTGAAATACCTAGGGTCTTTTTTTTTGTGTGTGTTTGTAGAACGCTTCTTCCTCGGCCACCTTGGGGAGCGTTTGCAGGTGGGAGGGGAGGGAGGCTTTCATGTGGCGGAAAGAGCACGTTGTTGTGGGTGCCAGAGACTTGGAGATGACTTTGGAACAGGGGATAGTAGTTGAACTTTATGTTTGCTAAGTCCAGCTGGAGTTTGAGATTAGCAATGGCTTTTTGTTTAATCTTCAACCTGGTTAGAAAGGTTGTCGTTTGCAGTGCAATTCGCAGAGGTGTGATTATACTCAGTGCACAATGTTGAATGAAGGTGTGAAAGACTTCTCTTGATCTTTTTCATTTGAAATTTCTTGAGGTGTAGTCCTTTTGTCACTTTCTTTTGTAGGCCGTTTAAAGAATCCAGTTTTGGAGGGACTCAAAGGTCTGAAGGTTCGGTAGTCTGGATTTGGTCGTTACAGTCGGGGTCCAGGCTGAATAGTGTTTGTGGTCGTGTAGCGTCATGAGTTGCTGGGTCACCAGTTTCACTTTTTGCAAGAGGGTCTTGTTTAATGTTGTGGGGAGTAGTGGTGGTGATGACGGATTGAACAATGGGTGGTTCGGTTTCTGTTGGTGGAGTGTGGTTTTCCTTTTCTGGGATTTCCACGATTGTCGGAAGATTGGGTTTAGTGGGAGTGTTTTTATGGGTGAGGAGTAATGATAGCATGTGGCTGAAGGTGAGTGACATCGAGCTGAAGTTGAGCCAGAGGATTGCAGTAGGGATGACAAGGACAAACTTAGTGGTGATGCAATGTTCTAAGAAATGGACAAATACCCTGGTGTTGGCGGTGGGCGACTGTCTTGAGCATCTTGGATGTTTTTTTTGGCTAGTTGTTTTTTTTCCGGAGTGTGGACTTTCTGTGTACCTTGAGGATCTTTGCCCATTGTTTGGGAGTGATTGATTTGCAAATGGTCTCCGATAGTAGTCGCATGATCTATGGCGAGCACATGCGAGATGTGGGTCCATTCTTTTGCGATGGGCCATAATTCCCGCACAGTGACACTTCTCAATTGTCTCTAGTCGAATGTGGGACAGGTTACCTGAAAGTGTAGCAGTTGTCATTGATGCTGATGATGCTTGGAGACAGCTTCCGCGTATTCTTGCCATTGCGATGGTTGACGAAAACGGCAAGTATGAAGCAATGGAGACAATGTTGCAACATGAGAGGTGCAGGGATTTTCCAGCCATAGACGCTCAAGGCACTGTGGGATGTGAAGATATTTGGTGGCCTTGAGAGGTCATGAGCTGGTTGAGACGCAGGGATGAAGTCTGCCGGGAAGGATGATGAACTCTGTGAGTGGAGCAGGGGCCGCTGGGTGCTGCAGCAGTCAACCATTGATGTTGTGGAGAAGCATACGTCGGTGTTTGGCCGAAGCGGGAGTTTCTCACAGGGAAGAATCTCGCAGGATGGCTACGCTGGGGTGAAGTATGAACTTTCTCGGACGAAGCGATGGTCTTGTGAAACATGGGGTCGCTTGGAGAAGTCCCATGGTGAAAAGAGGCATGACCGAAGCATGTCTGGGTCTTGAAAGGTGAAGGCTGTTGGTGGATTGGAGCGTTGAGCGATTGCCGGAGCGAAGTGTGCAGAAATGCTGATGAGTTGGATGAGAGCTGTAGGATTCCCCGTAATGGCGAAGCAGTTCAGCTGCGATTCGCTGCTGTTGGGTAGTGAGCCGGTGAATATGAATAACCACAGACTGTTGGAGCAGCGATGATGTGGCTAGTGGCTGGGGAGGTGTGGAACCAGGAGGAAGATGGTTCGAGTTGGTTGTGGACTGCGTAACCGTGGAAACTGGGTCGAGTCAAGAAAGCGCTTGTCCGGCGAAGATGAGCAAAGGAAGATGAAGGACCAGTAAGGTTTGAGACGACCTCAGTGAGTAGGTGGGCGAGATCCGTCAGTCTGTGAGTGAGGCAAACCAGCACAAAGCCTACAGGAGTGGTTGAGTGAGGGATGAGTGAAGGGATTGTGCTCCGTCTAATGAAAGGGTGGTGCGGGACAACAGCGAAGGTGATGGAACAGCAAATAATGGTAGAATAACGGCGGTGACAGTGGTCGACAGCAAGTTGTCGAGGCAGACCAGTAAGAGGTAAAGTCAGAAGGCTGGATGATGCGGCCGTGATCGAAGTTCGGTCAAGAACGGGCACGATGGAACCAATGGGACTAAAGCAGGAAATGGTGTTGTTCCAAGTGAAGCTGATGAAACTCCATTTCCTTGACATCGACCCCGGGGGGGGGGGGGGGGAGTTTTCAGGGGGCAGCCATCAGGATAGTGGAGGTTGGTGGAGATGTATGAGCAGAGTCAGATGAAGCCATGTCAGAAAACCGGTGGTGGTATATATGTGCGATGTTGCCCAAGTCCAAATCGTTGACATCGACCGAAAACTGAACAGTGGTCAGAGAAGGACAATTAGAGTATCAAAAGTTGATGCCAAAAGTGAAGAGGGTGAACACCGAGAGCTGAAGATCCACTTCTTTGACATCAGCAGAAGGCAGAAGTGACAAAGGGTGAGGAACAGGAGGCAGCGAAGGATGAAGATAGGTTGGTTCTTCAGTGATGGATTTGGTTCAGTAAAATGCATGCAACGACAGATTCAGACAAATCTGAGAAGCAGCGTCGTTCGGCGTAATGCTGCAGAAAAACCAATTCTTCGACATCGACAGGTCGCTTGAGCTGCAGTCAGGAAGGAGCAGCGAGCAGTGAAGTACAAAGACAGGCAGTCACATTAAATAATGAGCAGATTGAGGAAAGCGCACATGACAACAAATTAAGCCTAATCTGAGAAACGGTATCGTTTGTGTGATGCAGCCGAAAATCCATTCTTCGACATCAACAGGAAGCTGTGAATGCCAGTCAGAGAGGAGACAGCAAGCAGTGAAGGACGAAAACAGGTTGGTGCGTCAATGATTGAAGCAGATTGAGGAAAAACGTACACAACAACAATTATGCCTAATCTGGGAAACAGTGTCGCTGTGTGATGCAGCCGAAATCCATTCTTTGACATCAACAGGAAGCTGTGAACGGGAGTGAGAGAGGGGACAGCAAGCAGTGAAGGACTAAAGACAGGTTGGCACGTCCATGATTGAACTGGATTGAGGAAAACGTACACAACAGATTATGCTTATTCTGGGAAACAGTGTCATTCTGTGAGATGCTGGTGGCGACGGTGAGGGCACACACGTAGCGGCCGGCAGTTGGTGATTAGCCAGCAGCATGACAGACGGTTGAACGCCATTAGGTTGCCCAACGATGGGAACGAGGCAGCAGCAACAAAGGCGAAGCAGCAGACAAGACGGTGAAAGGTTGTGATGTACAAGTTAACTTCGGAAGGCGAAGTTGATGACGGTGAGACGAACCATCGAAGCCCAGAAGTGGTGAAGGTTGGAGGGAGCGGTGACTGGCTCACAACAGTGTCGAGGACAACGGCCGGAGAACAGCAGGCGAAAGAGCATTCATCTTGCAAGGGTCCTTTGGAGTGGTCATTGGTGGTCATTGGCGGTGAGGATTACATGATCGGCAAATGCAGGGTGAAGTGGACAAAGAGCCCGAAGCAAAACGAGCAAGAAAACAAAAGCATGACCGTACCGGTGCACGCGTGAGGGTAAAAGATGGTAGCCGACTACAAGTAGACACAAACCAAAGTCAGTCAGACCAGCTTGCATCCCTCTCCACAGCATCAAGAAAATAACCACTCTAAGTCGCCACAGTCTTTTCCCTCTGACAATAACACTAAAATAAAAAAATAAATTTGTTATCGAAAAAACAAAAATAAGCTAGATAAAGTCTCTACTCAGGTTGCCAACCTAAGAAGAGAAACAGTCCATTAGTGACAATGCCAGTGTAGCTAGTTGTTGCAGCAGCCACCATAGCTCAATAATGCAGGAGCCTTCCATGACCTAACTTCCATTCATCACTACATCATCCCTCCAAACTCTTGTTCACAGCCTTTCGTGCCTGTATTTTAATGCTATGGGCGTCCAAAACAAACTTGATGAACTTAAACTTGTCACCCAATTTCACGATCTCAGTCCTCCTTTAACAATTGAACACGACGATATTGCAACAATGGTTTAGGACTGAGATGAAAAAGAAGTGATATCGGATATCACACCTGCTTATGAATTTAAGAACATCTCGCTTGCTCCGGCTGTTAAAAGGACGTTACAGTCCCAATTAAAATTAAGAACAGCACCGTGAAGAGCTTGTTTTGCTTAAGCAAAAAAAAAATGCTTTCGTTTTGTTATTTATTTTTTCTTGTAGCACGAAAACATTATGACACTGAACTGTAAAGGTTATTTACGATTCGACACCGTGGAAACTCAACGCCGAATAGCCTCTTCAAACAACTTCAAAAAAATTTTTTAAAAGAAGTTGTCTGAAGGGGCTGCTCTTCGTTGAGTTTCCGCAGTATGAACGGCGATGGAGTACCTTCGAAATCGAGTGACAATCAATAAACGAGAGCACAGAACCCTTCACTAAGCAAGGAATAGCAATGCTGTCAACAATGACATTTTTTTCGCATTGTCGCATTGCCTTTTTCAGCAAAAGAACGTCAGCACGATTCATTCATTGTTGTGTGCGTGCTGTACTATTGTTGTCGGACCTATACTTGCCATTTCTCCACTCTCTTCCGATATTATTGACGTCTCAGAAATACATCTTACTCCAGCTAACGCGGACTCAGTCATTAACCTAAATCGCTATACTGCCTACCGCAGTGGCCGCTTACTCAGAGGTCACAGAGATGTGCTCTCTACATTAAAAGCAATATTACGTCTTCACTCAGTGGCTCTTTCTCAGACTCCCTCGGTGAATGGGAATCTCTGTGGTGCTCAATCATCGCTCCTTCCTGGGACAGTATCACTATTGGTTGTGCTTACCGAACTCCCATTAAAGGCTACCCCCACACACCTGGCCAAGTTTCCTCTCCATACTTAATGCTATGCCCATCAACCCAACGTGCCCTTTCTTCTGTATAGGGGATTTCAACCTGCGTAATATCAACTGGCATAATGCCTCTACCTCCGACCTTAATCCAAGTCCCAGTCTAGAGTTTTTTGATTTCATCCAAGACCATAATCTTGTACAACATGTTACAAAACCTACTCGCCATCGTTCAAACGAGTGCTCCAGTTTATCAATCATTCACTCACCTGCCTTTGGGCGTGGTGATCATGATGTCCTCACTTTTTCACTTGATCTTGACTTTTCCAAAGCCAGTCCCTCTCCTTCTTACAACTTTTGCTCAGCTGATTACACGCTTATTAACCACATTATTTCCTGAATTGATGGGCCTACCGAACTTGCCTATTCTCGATGTTGACTTACAGGTGCAAATACTAACCACCCTTCTTCAAGCCATTATCTCCCGTTTCATTCCTGTGGCCAAGAAGCCTTCTTCCTCCCGCCTATCCTGGTCCACACCCGAACTTCGTGCTTCCTTAAACAAAAAATATCTCATCTGCATCGCTCCTTTCCATCTCCATATAACATGGCAAACTTCCTCGCTGCAAGAGAGAATGTTATCAAGCGTATAAAACTTGCTAAAACTTCATTTGAAAGTAACCTGATTCAACGATCCAAAAGTAATCCCAAATTACTCTTTTCCTACCTTAAAAATGATACCAAAACTGTCCCCTTAAGTTGTATCAGAAACGATGACAATACATTCTCTCTTGATGATGCTACCATTGCTTCCAAGCTAAATCTTTTTTTTTCTCCACAGCTGTCATTCCTCCTGCTTCTCGCAATCTAATTCCACCTGCAGCTCACGTCGTTCATTTCGGTGTAGCCGATGTTCTTTCCTCTCTCCTGTTCCTTAAGGAAGATTGTTCTTCAGGTCCTGATAACATTCCTCCTATTTTTCTTCGAAATTGTGCCAGCTCTCTTTCCACCTCCTCGTTTCATATCTTCTCCGATTCCATCCTTTCCTTTCCTTCATGCTGGAAGGATGTTCATATTACTCTAATTCATAAATTGGATTCCCCTTTTCTTGTTACTAATTACAGACCTATTAGTCTCCGCTCATCCATCTCAAAAATCCTTGAACGGTTAATCTATTCTGATCTTTTTGCTGAATGTTATCAACTCAATATTCCTCTGGTCACCCAACACGGTTTCCTTCCAAAACGTTTTTGCCTCACCAATCTTCTTTCCATGTATATGATCTCATTACTACACTTATTGACATTGGTCTACCATGTGACCTTGTTTTCTTTGATTTCAGTAAGGCCTTCGACACTGTCTCCCATGCTAAGCTGTTATCCAAACCAAGAATTTATAGGGTTGGGGAAGAGTATTTGTAACTGTAAAAAGACCCTTTTGAAACGTGTTAGATTCATTCCTATTAGTTCTGTCTGAATTTTCAGAGGGTGCCATGTGTTCCACCTGGTAATTTTTGCTATTTTTCAGCTCAAGTAAACTAAATTACAACTAAGCTAAACTAAATAAGAACTAAATACAAGCTAGTTTAGTTTAATTTTAGGCTGAAAACTGAGTAGAAATTCCCACATAAAACTCTTGGTGCCCTCCATAAACTTAAACGGAACTAATAGGAATGAATCTGAGGCATTTTAGTAGGGGTCTCAAGTCACAAATTCTCCTCCCCAGCCCAATAAATTCTTGTCCAAACTTACTACTTTTGGTTTTTCTCCTGGCACTATTCCTTGGCTTAACTCTTTACGCGTCAACGGGTTGTCCTTCGTGGTTCCCTTGCTCCTTGGCTTCATGTTACCTCTGGTGTTCCTCAAGGCTCAGTTCTTGGTCCACTCCTGTTCAATATTTTCATCTCTGACTTACCGTCTGTTATTTGTTCTACTAATGCCTGTTTGCTGATGACTTAAATCTTTTCTCTGACTCTGTTTCTTGCAAGTTACTTCAAGAAGACATCCAACATGTTGCGCACTGGGCTACTACCAATTCCCTTCTCTTTAATACTGAAAAATGTCACATCCTTTACCTTGGGCAAAATAACCCACATTTTCCTTACCATCTTTCTGGTAAGCAAATTACTCCTGTTGCTAGTCATCTTGACCTTGGCATTCATGTCGACAAAGCTCTGAATTTCAACCTTCACACTAAAAATGTCATTTCCAAAGTCTTTTGTAAAGCCCATTTTGTTCTGAAGGGCTTCTCCAACCTTACACCCTCCCTGTTTGCTATTTTATATAAAACCTTTCTCCTCCCAGTTTTTGGATATTGCTCCCAAATTTGTAGTCCATACAATCTCTATACTAGCTTAATCGTCTTGAAAACTGCCGTAGTCGCTTTACCAAATGTTGTCAAGCTATTCGTTCCCTGCCTTCTTCCGATCACCTAAATAAACTTGGTCTTACCTCCATTCGTGATCGTTTTCATGGCGACATGATACTTACCTACCAACTTATTCACAATCTCCTTGATGCGGACCCTTTTCTTTCTCTCACTCCAAATTTCAACTTCACCCGTGGCCACCCTCTCCATATTTCTGGCACTGTCTTTCTTACTAAACTACGCTTTCATTTTTTCACGGAAAGGATTGTTCAACCCTGAAACTTCCTCCCGCAATATGTTTGTGCTTCTTCACTCAACGATTTCAAGTCATGCTTTGACGTACTTGTTATCTAACTTCTTAGGGTTTTTTTAGTGGGTGGCTGCTTCGTGCACCGTCAATCTCTATTTCTAATTCTTAAAGGAGGAGTATGTTGCACATGCTCACTCAGGTTGCGGAGCTGGGCAGATCAATCAAGTTAAGAATCCTCCAGGAAAACATCCTTGGGAAGGACTGCGAAAATTCACAGGTAATGTGAATTTCCAACCAACAACTAGAAAAGTGGTTGTGTGTCCCAATGAACAACCATATGTTATGATCATGCAGCTTAAAAATGGCCGGCAAACAACATGCTGAGGATATTGAGTACAGTGAATTTCATGCAGACAACTTCGTAAAAGCGTTAGCTAACATTTCTATATGCGATTTGTAAAAATACCGCAAATAATTGTGGCAGTTTGCACGGGTGCAATGTCTATTCACCGGTATCTTTGAACTCCAATGTGGGCTGGCTTAAGTTACCGGTGCCATGTTGTCTGTGCTTCTGCATTCCTTGATCAAGCGGTGAGCGCTGTTTGCGCTAGTAACCCTTCTGTGACAACACGTTGTCACTGTAGGAGTTACTACTCTTTCTTCCCCCCCCCCCCTTTCTGCAGAATTTCATTCTATGAACACCCACCTTTAAGTCTACTTTCATTTTCTTTAGTTGTATTTAACATAGTTTACTGCCCATTTTCAGTCTGCTTAACATCTAGGACCAATTATTTTGGGCCAAATATATAAAAAAAATTGCATGTCATTGTTTTGTTATCATGTCTCCTTTGACAGTAAGCCCCACTATGTTAGATAGCTTGCTCGCCTTCTTCATTACTGCGACGCGAGCCTGCTACTTGAACAACAAAAACAACTGTCACAATACAAACACTGTAATTTATGTTGATAGCTATAGAATAGTGCTTTGGACCAATTTCAGACTAGTTTAACATTAGTGTACAGCCGGTTATACAGTGTCCCAAAAGTCGGGGGTCATCAAGGTGATATACCGGGTGTTCATGCTGATATTCCCAGGATGGTATACCATCATAATTTCTTATGATGAACAAAGATAAAAGTCCTCGGTATATCACCTGGGTGACCCCTAACTTTTGGGACACCCTGTAAAATCTTAAACCATAAGAAAGTGAAAATAAATTTCACAAACTGCATCCTTTCTCATATTTTTTTAGGAACTGGTAAAAAATACAAAACTGAGAAAAAAGTAGGAAAATATGAAAGGTTTTTCCAGAAAGTAGGCAATGAACTCTACAACTCCTGCAATTAATGCTTGGTTAGTGGCAAAACGTGTTCCAACTAGGATAAGACCCCCCCCCCTTTTTTGGGGGGGGCATGTGTGCAGTTCAGTTACTTTCGATTGTGCACTTAGGCAAAGTGAAATGAGATTGCAGGATCAATAACAAAAACACTTGTTACTTTCAATAAAAATTAATTTTAAAAGTTGTTCCAATGCTAGCAACCAAAACACTTGAAATCATGGAAGAGTACCAAAAAGTCGTGCATGTACGCTACCTATTCTTTTTAATACTGGTAATAATATATTAAAGCCCAATTACAAGGCCTAATTTATTGTAATTAGGAGCTAAGCTATGGCAGTTTATCTCCAGTGTAGTGGTGTGCTTTTTGCGTCTATTTATCAGAAGATACATCTTTAAACTGCTATAAATTAGGCTTATATGAAAGATGGAGATGTGTCTTTTCCAACAAGCATAATTAAAATACATTCATTAATCATAATTGAACTGCCACCGCATAATTTTAAAGATGTAACTTAGAGAGGATGAGTAAGCATGGAGCTACAGCACAGATAAACACTTATAGCTTATCTCCTAATCACGACAATAGTTTTTATTACCTATGTTGGAATATACATTTCGCCACCTTTCATATAATCCTTATTACATCCATTTATCATAATTAGAACTGCCACCGTGTCACTTTTGGCAAGTGGCAACCAATGTTTGTAAGGCTGTCGTGGACTTAACTGCAATTAATATCTGGTCACAGACTCCAGCATAAAGAGAAAAAAAGGTTGATTTTACGTATATTACAATTTTTACTGGTGATGCTGCTAAGGTGGCAGCAACCCTACGGATTCATTCCTCCAGATATAATAATTATGTTCTGTCCAGTTGAGTTAACACAAAATACTGGTGCCAGGTTTTAAATAAGAAAAGAAAATTTTTAATCTATTAGAATTTTAGTATACTACGGACGACATATTTGTGACTAATGATTGCATACATTTTTTTTTTGTCCTTAGCAAAAGAGACAGAAACTGAGCCCTTCCAAGAGCCAAAGCTTTCTACCGGTCATCAAACATTAGTCTATAGCATGTTGGTAAAACTGGCTGATAGCTACAATAATCAGCATGTGATCATGTACGGCATAGCTTACACCCGTTAAGTCGGAGATAGTTATTACAGGGTAATTTTGGAATTGTCCAGTGTTTATCTTGATTCTTCGCCATATTTTACATTCCTAAACGCAAAAAGAATGATCGAACTCTGTTGCTTAGACGATTTTGTACAATTTAAACGATGTCAGTGATGTTACATTTTTTGTTAGCTTTTCCTGCCAGTAGATAAATGCTGAATCGTCTGTCGTTCTATGACTTTTCATGTGAATAATGGTTTTAACTTACAAAGCCCACAAAACAAATTTAATTTTTTCTTAAAAACATTTGTTTTTTTTTTTTAGAAAAGATTAAGTTAGAAAAGGAAAACTGTATTAATTAATAAGTAGCCGGTAGATGGAATAAAATAAAGTGACAGACATTCCAGTACGAAAAATTAACAAAATGTTGGAAACGAGTTTAAATTTAATAAAATCTGCAGCAGATCTGGATCATTCATTTTGCGTTTAGGAGTGCAAAGTAAGCCATGATTTAGGTGAAAATTTACGGAATTGCCCTTTAAAACTTATGCCCATATTTGTAACTCATCTCATTTCATGTACGTATGCATTGTGCTATGTGATGCAGTGCATTCTGTCATAATAAAGATGCTACATACTATTTTGGTATTGAATTACTTTATTTCAGCAAAAAATGTTCCAATAATTTTAACATGTTCTGGTGGGCTGTAGTCCACAACACTGATGCTCTTGCCCTCAAGCCCACGAATCATTGCCGACAGACCTGCAAGGAGAGTAATATTTTAAGTTAAGAAGTATTTCATTAAGTCGATAGTGTATACCTGTCCAGGAGTATTGTGCGAAATATTGATTGTGTGGCATGAAATCTTAAATTTACGTAACACAAAAAAATTATAACTGGATTTTAGCAACGCTGCCTAAAACTGTTAAAAGTTGCTGCAGCACTTGTAACGCGTAAACAAACGTACGCGCGTATGTATGTACAATAGCTATTATATTGTTAGATGATTCGCACATTAATTTTCCAATACAGAGAGACAACTCTGCTGTGCTTTCCTCACTGTACTCCCACAGAATCCTCACAAAGCTCGCATTTTGCATTTGGATTTGAACATTATAGAGAAAATAGCGGTGACTGTTTGTCCGCTAGACACCAGAGATGCCCAATTATAAGCTTCCACAACCACGGCAACAAAGAAAACTGGCAAAGACCCAAGCCTCAGCCAAACGGCGGTGAGAACTCCCACAACTGACACTATGACGACAATCAGTCCTTTTGTGGCAAGCCCTGCAACTAAAACGAGGGGTGAAATAACCGAAGAACCACTCTGACAGACACAGCCGATATTCCTCCCCGGGAACAAAAGGGAAACCTTGTAGCCATCAATGATGCCAGATAGCTTTCATCCCTTCCAGTTGGGGGACGACTATGTTACTTCCTCCCAGCCTGGTAAAGAATCACCTCGAACTGACAAATCCTCTCCATCATCCAAGACGGCTTTCGCCCAACGTTCATCAGCAAACCTCCACTCGCTTTTCCTCTCCATGAGAGTTTGCACCACACAACAACGAACGACTGTGATCCGAGACAAAAGCCCTACTGACAAAAGGCGCGATAAAGGAATGCTGACACGCCATGGGACCAGGGTTCTACAGCTCAATTTTCCTCCGGCCAAAGAAATCCAGTGGCGAGAGGTTAATCTTAAACCTCAAACCTCTCAACCACTACATGAACAACTGTCACTTCAAAATGGAAACACTAGACTCCATTCGTCAATCATTGATTTGATGAAGGACGACTGGACAATCTCCGTAGACTTGGAAGCCGTGTACTTTCACGTTCCACTACATGCATCAATTCATCATCTTTTCCGCTTCATGTACAACAACAAAGCAACAAAGTTTACGAATTTCAATGCCTTCCATTCGGCCTAAATGAAGCACCCAGGATTAAAATTACCCTCATACTAAAACCAGTTCTAGCGCACCTCCTCCAAAATCAAACTGAAGCAAGCACCTATCTAGACGACTGGTTACTGAACAACCCAGAGGAACTCCACTTCAACCGAAACTCCACGATCTCCCTCCTCAATCTGCTAGGCTTCGGCACAAACATAAAGAAGTCGAAACTCACCCCCGCCCAAATTGTTATCTCCTCAGCGACTCATTCAACCTAAAATCTGCATCAGTGATGCCCTAACCAGACAGAATAGAAGACATAACTCAAGAACTCTCCTTTAGTCAACGACCTTACCACACCCTCAAGGAACTAAACTCTCTCATCGGCAAGATGAACACCATGGCGAATCTTGTCTGTTAACAGGAGATGGATGACAAGACCTCTCCACCACTACTGCATCGACACTTCGGGAAACCTACCAGATCAACAAACTTTTCTCTTCCAACTTTCAAGCACTTTCCAATGGAAACCCTTCTGTGGCGGTCAGACACCCTGACCCTCTCACTGTCATAAGGTGGGTTACGACGACGTTGCGCCAGAGCCCTATAATGGTCTAGTATAGGCTCATTGGTGACGCGACGCTTGAGTGAAGGGCTGTCGCGGTTCCATCTATCATGTTGGTAAAAAATAAAAACGCAAAGGTAGGCAGAGTGTGGGATCCTGGACCCACGAAACCAACGAAATATCCCGTGATCGTTTTTGGATCAACATACACTCAGGAAACAAGGCCCAGTGGATTTATCGAGAAGCCAGGTAACAAATGGATCTTACGGGATACAGCAATCAAAAAGGACACAATAGTACTTTAGTCCAACGGTTTATTCCATAACGTAGGGGATGGGATACCAATACTGGGATTGCACTCCCTCCCCTTCCTAACTTCCTCACTGGCACTGGTTATCAGCTGGGGTATTTGACACATGGGAAAAAGGCATAAACGTACTCACGTAGTAAACGGCAGTAGACGTTTTAGATTCATACTGGTGTCTAATCTTTACGTAAGGCGATGTAAAAGATGCATCCGCTCGTATTAGAATAATAGGCCTACCCGGTCCGATTAGGGTTAGTCGTCAGGAAGACGAAAAAACAACGTTGTACCATGTTGTATGGAGACAGGGTGAAGGAATACTGAAGGAAAAAGAGGGAGTTGCAATACAAGGTAATTGGTTGGTACAGAGAGGTCAACAATACAGCCACTGCTATATAGCAGTAAATAGGCGATAATAGATGGTTAACAATATGCGACGTTACAAGTAAGGAAGGTTGGAGACAATAGTAGAAGTATTGTTACAGAGAGGGAGGTAACAACAATGGCTTTGGCCAAAGACTAACTATTTACATTGTCATTAAGCCCTTTTATCGTTATCCTAAGTAAAAGCAACATTGTGAATGATCGCATAAACGCCGACTTCATCGATCAATCCATCACAGTGACTCCGTCCCAGTGACGCATAAAAGGGAGGATCCATAAAAAGGGGGGGGGGGGGGAGACAAGAATCGCGCCAAAAGGGTGCTAAATACTCCAACACTCACATACTCTTTCACTCCATGACTTCCAGACCTCCTGTTTACCGATGCCTCCCTGGAGGGCTGGGGAGCACACATGGCTTACCACAAGACATCAGGCTCGTGGATGGATCAAGATCAAGACCACATAAATGTTCTGGAACTAAAAGCTGTCGTCAATGGCTTACACCATTTTCAACACCTGGTCAAAGGGAAGATTGTCCAAATTCAAGCAGACAACACAACAGCCGTGGCTTACATCAGGAAGGAAAGAGAAACCAACTCCACAGGGTAACCTCATCGATCTTCCAGCTGTGCACGGAACTCAAGATGACCATTCTACCACTCCATATCCCAGGCAACAGGAATGTCATTGCAGACACACTCTCGCCAAAAACTTCTGACAGGAGAGTGGACATTCGCCACAAGGCACAATGCCCGACTTCCCCATTTCGTCAGCCTAGTCCCAGACGAGGAAGCCTCGGTAGTAGACTTACTGCTTTCCTCTGTTCAAGCTTCTTCCACAAGTCCTCCAAAAGATTAGTCACACACAAGGCCAGTTTCTGCTAATCGCACCGAATTGGTCATCAGCAGCATGGTTTCCTCATCTTCTGAGTCTCGTAATCAACACTTCTAGAAGCCTTCCAGCAATCCCTTCTATCACAACTCCAACCACATTCCAACCAAACACCAGCACTCTAAACCTTCACAGGTGGTTACTATCACCAAACTCATCAAGAATTTTAGGCAGGAATTCATGAAGAACAAGCTACTCGCATTGCCAGCAAAGCCATCAGGGACGACCAACAGAATTTACGACAGCCACTGGACTAAATGGTTTCATTGGTTAACAGAGGGAAAGTCAATCCTGTTAATCCCCCTCTACCTGAACTACTGAAGTTTTTCAATGACCTTTTCAAAGAAGGACTAAAAGGATCTACAATATTATTCTTGTTTACCGTTGAGCATTAAACTCAGTCTTCAAGGCAGCATGCAACACTAGCCTCCTCGACGACTAGTGCACCTCCACCCTAATCAAATCTTTTGAGAATGAATGTCCAGCAACCCACCCAGTATTTCCAGGCTGGGACCTCTCCATTGTCTTACAATCACTCATGAAAGAACCTTATGAACCAATGCAAAACTGCCCCATGAACATTCTCACCCGCAAGACGGTCTTTCTAACAATGTTTGCAGCAAGCTTACGATGCAGCAAAGTACAAGCCCTATCTGCAGACCCAGCTTTCTGCATTTTTCACTCACGATTTCTCCGCAGTCAGCCTCACGCCAAGAGCAGACTTTCGAGCCAAAACTCAAAAGCATTGTCAACCAACCAAGCCGATCATCATCCCAGCCTTGTCCAAAATCGCAGGCAACGAACCCGAATGTCCTCTGTCCAGAACTGACAACAATGAATATTGCAGAGGCAGAAACCAACTAATCCTTCCCTTCATCAGAGGCTTTAGCGAAACCTTGGCAGGCATGATCGCAACCAGGCTCAAAGACGGTAACCGAAGTGCATACGAAGACCAATAACATCAATTTGACTGACAACATCAGAGTGACGGCACATGAGCTGAGGGCAATCTCCATGTCATGGGCTTTCTGCAACAGCATCCAAGTTACAGACACCCTGACAACAGCATCATGGAGAAGCACTTCCTTATTCGCATCACATTACTTCAGAGAGATGACAAAGCAAGCCAACGGACTACACCATCTGGGCCCCATCGTAGTAGCCTGATGTGTCATCAACCCCCTTTAAGCACTCAGAAACAAAAACAAGACCCTCATCTTTAAACAAAAGGCATCTCCTTTTCAGGCCCATCACATCCTAAGAAAGATATCCAAATTTGCTGTTTACTTGTTTTCTTCTGAATAAAGTGGTAAGTTTGTCAACTTTTTGGGGGAGCCAGCTCGTAACAGTTGGGTACCTGTTAGGCGGTGCCCACCACCTAACTTTGATGAGGTCTATCTGTGAAGGCCAAAATTCACAGGTAATGTAGGCTACATTTTTCACCGGTAAGTTTTTCACCGGCAAGTTCCACCGGTATGTCTTCCATACATTACCTTACCCACCCTAACTCCCTTCTTGAGTACCTCCTTGACGATATTGAGAGGAATAATAATGCGTGCCTTTCGTGCTGACATGCTTTTATAGAGAGGGGTGTGCTCGCGCATGCGGGTTACCGTGCTGGTGGCTACAAACGACCAGAAAACCTCTAGGGGAAAACACCAGAATACAAGAACAAATTCCAAAATTCACAGGTAATAGATGTTTTCCTACGCAAAAGAAACAAATTTCAACTGGCCCTTCCCGGCGGGATTGGCAAATTTATGTTTCTCAAAAAAACGAATTCGTCTATATAGAGAACAATTTTTAACTATTGATGTGGTGAAACCACCTATACATAGACAACATCTATACAGGGTGAGGCAAAATTTCTAATCACACGCAAATAACTGCCATTATATTCTGAAGACTTATTTGTAATGCAAGTCAGATATGGCGAAGCCAATGAAAACAGCATTCAAGGTCATCCAAATTCAATCTTCCCAATGGCACAATATGCAGCACAAAAGTGAATTACAAAGTTGTGCGTGACATTAAATATGACAAACTAAGAAAAATTCTGATTGAAAATCGGAGCATAATTACAATAACTACGAGGAAAACAAAATAGCAACAATGTCTTCCCTGAACGGTTTAACTGCCATGCAGTGAAGCTTAGGGGCTGCCTCTACAAACGAGTGCACGAATGTGATCAGAGTCTTTCCTGCGTCAATCAATGAAAGCATAAGTCTATGAAATTCCATGAGAGAGTTCCGTTACGAACATTCCAATGGAACTTTTTATGTATTCGTGATGCAAGTAAATGAGTGTAGTTGGATGCAATAAAAGAAAATGTATGATACGGTTTAGGTCTAAAGTATAAAGCCATCATTCACAACACAGAAAGTCACGTTCGGTAAGTGATTATTTTCTGATTTTACATTTATTGTTTTTTTTTCCGGCGTGCCAGGTCGCAACAATTGCCCAATGCAGAACTGCAGACCAAGACGCAGGAGGCAGTCGTTGTCACGAAGAACGGACGAGGAGACCGTCACTCGGCAAGGGAGTTACAAAGAAGTACTGTAGTCCAGCTTGACCTCTGAAGTGAGGAACTCCGACTGTGGGTAGTTACGAAGTTACGGGGATTGGCTGCTGCCCCGTCGCCCTAAGGTCGAAAGAACCGGCACGAGGTGGTGGAGGATCCTTGTCGAGTTCCAGCGGCGAACCTTTGCCAGAGATGAGGCCGCCCGTCCGAAGCAGAGTGGTGAGCAGAGTAGTGGATTGACCGAGGACCGAGTTTTGATGAGGGAGCTGGTCACGGAGGCCGAAGCCCAGTCCTGTAGAGAGGCCACGGTTCTTGCAGGGCTCGGTCGCCTGAGTAGTTGGCTTGTAGAGGAAACAATCTGGGATAATGTATTCGATGGCCTTAAGGAGTTCCGGAAGAGGAATCTCGGACGGGTCAGGATCGACCGTCTGGTCGAAGTGGGCGTATCTAGAGAGGGTATCAGAGTGACTGGCCGGAGAGGCCAGGCGTTCGTCATAGATCGAATCAGAAGCGTCTGATTCCAACTGGGGCAGCGGGTGATGCGGCCGGGGAACCGGGGAGCGACCATGCGGATCTTGTTGACGAGAGTTACCGGCATTGTTTGCAGAGGAGAGCCGGCTCTTTTTAGCTGTAAAAGTTACCCAGTCATCTGTAAGGTGGCTGGGGGTAGGGGCGACCGGTAAAAATATCTCACCTCGACTGAAGGAACGAAGGGCAGAATCCATTCGTGCACTCTCTCCTTGGAGAGTGGTTCATTGGTCGCCTCTGGGACAGAGCGGGAGGCGGTTGATCGCCGGGACGACTAGAGGAAAAATCAATGAGCACATCAGCTGGCGGAGCCAGGTGCCGGCGTCTGGCATGATGGCCCTTAAACTACAGCTTCAAGGGGGAATACAGTTCCTTAGCTTGAAGAAGTTCCTGGTGAAGGGACCGATGATCCGGAGTAGGTTTCGATTGTCCGCAAGGGATCGGTAAGGTAGTAGCAGTGTGAATCGCCAGGCCACTGGACGGAGACGGCCTGAAAATGGGGACTGGTGATAAAGAGGCCACCGGAGGCAACTGGGAGTCAAGGGTGGTGACCGCCAAAATTTCAGGCAGGGGTGGCTCATCAGAGACAATGACAACTGGAGTAGACTAGACCCTGGTCGAGGCAGGGGATCCCGAGGAGCACCCTTGATGTGAGGCATGAAGCAGCCGCTGAGGGAACAAGTAGTCCTTGAAGAGCGCACAGAGCACGACGTGACGTGTTGGAGTAGAGAAAGAAGATGAAGAACCCAGGCTTCGTCTGCGTTTATATATCGGAGGCTGCGCATGCGCAGTTGGCAGCGAGGCCGATCGGACCAAGAACCTTAAATCTCTGGATTGCACAGCAAAAGAAGGAGAATGCTAAAAATCAGGTAATGAATATTTTCATGGCCCATAGAAAGTAGGGTTACTCTAACGCCCTCTCATTAGCATCTCAGTCCGTGTAGCAATTCAGGGCAAGCAAAAATCTCTTGCAGAAAAAGGATCAGTTAAAGACAAGTGCAAAACCATTCAGAAGGATCTACAACCTGACTGACGGGCAGCAGCATGTCTGAAAGATGGTACGGACAATTTACTTTGGTTTTCGTCCATATTCACTTATGTTTCGTTATGCAGTAACAACTGTGGAATGGAAGATGGGGGACTTGAATCTTCGCGTTCGTTGTGGAAGTTGGTGGACTGTTCGTATGTGTGCGTCTCATGGCCCAAGCCTGAGGAAATTGCCAGTATAGGTTATCGAAAATTAGCTGATTTGACAAAACTGGAACATTTTGGTACTGCGTAATGAAATGTGAGTGAATCTGAAAGATGGTTAAATTAGTTAAGCAAGAAGAGAAGGATTGTCATAAATATTTAAAATATATATATATATGTATTGACACTTACGTAGTTCAGCTGATGGTCTATAAAGACACAAAATGGGCTTGTTCATGGCTACTGCCCTTCCTATTTCATA